>JAPYZE010002161.1:0-23008 GCA_030522805.1 Leptomastidea abnormis
TATATATATATTGGTTCTTTCTCGTCTATTGTCGATTGTTGAATACACGAGGCTCTCATGTACGGGGCGTCAAGCAGGAAGAAAAGCATGTATGTATATACGTATATACCGAATCCCTTAATAAAGAGAGGAATAAAAAGAAGGGATGAGTAGGAGGAGGAGGAGGAGGAGGCGAAGGTGGCAGGATTACACCCTTGCACATACATATTCCTTCTCTTTCTTTTTTACTCGCGTCCAATCCTTAATCCCATACCACGTGTGTGCGTTTACCCTCTCAACGCGCGCATAATACGTGTATAAAAAGGGGGAGAAGGATAGAAAAAGAGAGATTCAAGTACTCGAAGGCTCGCGACGTCACCGCAACGGCACATTTTGCCTCTTTCTATTTCTCTTTATACATAGGTAGATATAGGTATATACCTATATATACCTTGCTTTTCTTAGCCTCTCTCGGCAATCCCACACAACACTAGGTCTGCGTCCCAACTCTCTTTCTTTCTCTCTGTCATAGTCATTGTTACGCTGCTGTACATAACACCGGGACTTCTTTGGAGCTCAACCGCGAAAAGCGGTCCTCGAGAGTGGTCGAGTTCTCTCTCTCTCTCTCTCTCTTTCTCATTCTCTTCCTTTTTCTCGGCTTTCCATGGGAAAATTTGAGCACCTCACGACTTTTCAACATATATAGGGTACTCGTGTACCGGGACAACACGTTCACTCAGCGGCTTTTATATTGGACCACTGCTTTTATTTATGTAGGTATATATAGCTTTTGCTTCAAAATAATATAACGTCTATAGCTCTCTTTTTGGCTTTTCTTTACTGATGACGCATTGTCGTTGGCTTTATATATATATATATATACTTAGATACTATGTGGGCTTCTTTCGATCGTTGCATTATTTTTCGTCAACTGAATTTCTCGATTTTTAGAAACGACGTTTCATAATGATCATGTGTATTTAGTGTGATATGTGCGTGGTGATTATGTCACATATTCTCTTGTATATTTACTTCGGATTTTCGCATATATTTATAGCATATTCCTCTTTCTTTTTTTTTTTTTTTTTTTGAAAAAAAAAACTTATTTTCTCTCATCTTTTTATGCAAATGTGACATGCATCTTGGGGGAAAGCTTGTCCAAATATTCTTTTTACGAATAGAAATAGATGTGTGATGCTTGTTTTGGTGTAGGTAACGTTTTCTCTGAAATTTAGTTGTAATAGAGTTTTGGATAAATAAATGTATAGGTAGGTTGTATTATTAGATCATTATGTAAAAATGACAATGACTTATTATAAGAAAAAATATGTTAGCTTTACATTTCACATAATTATTTTAAAATTCTATTATCTGTCAAAACATAATACATTCTTTATATAAATAAATTGACGTATTATTTGACAATAACAATTAATCATATCGATGAGATAATGATAATAATACTTGTCAAAATTTATTTGCCAAGCGATTATATTTTGTGTTTAAATATCAAATAACAAAAAAAAATCATCAAGCGTGAACAGAAATATGCGAGTCCAGTTGCGGTGACATGAAAGATTTTAACTGCTGCATCAACATGTTTTGTAAAATAAATGACAATAAAGAAAAAAAAATATTTCATCTTTATGATGTAGAGAGTAAAAATCAATAAAATATCGTTGATGGTAAATTGAAAAAAATTGAAAGCATCTAAAAATTAATATATAATTCTTAGTAATAAAGGGTAATAACACAAAGCTCTCAACTGTCGAAAGATATCCCGATGAAGCTTAATTACAACTTGTTCGTATATGATACTTTTTTTTCGCGCATGTCAATATAGGAGGTAGGATGAGAGAGAAAAACTCCCAGAATTAGGAATTAAACGTTGCATATGTTATGGCGTTAAAAAGTTACAAATATTTAGATTATAATAAAAAAAAACTGACAATTGGAATATTTTTGAAATAACAAATTACTCATCAGAAGCTTGAGTCACCTCAGCTTTTTTCCTTGTACTGACCCTGGCAACTTTAGTGCGATCGTGACTTCAAATGAGTAAGCGCTTTGTTTTCAACAAACTTTTCTTCCAAAGCACTTTTTATTGCTAAAATTTTAAACGCATAAAATTATTTTTTGCATATTTTCTTATTATTAGCTTAGTATATGAATTTTTGAAGTTTCAAAACTTCGCTTATGTACGTTACGATCTTGTTTACTACATTAAATTGCGATAAGCCAAATCCGAATAGTGTCGATCACTAAGAAATTTACAATCAAGTATTTTGCAATACAGAACGGGATTTTTCGCTTACATTTAATCATAATCAAAGGGTCAGCCAAGTTTTTACAAGTACCTAATGTATGTTATTGTACTTTTGCAACCATCACATGATTTTTCAATGTAGCTAACTTATTTTTACAAATGAACTTTCAGTTTATCGAATACATATAAGAATAAAATCGTAAAACCGATATTAGAGCAAATTAATATATCCTTTACAGTACTTTTCTTTTTCTTATTTAACTTTTGTTTACTTTTATTAATTTCTTATTAAATTCTGTTGACAAAAAAAAAAAAAAAAACAGAATATAATACTTATAATTTTTTTTTTATTCAAGAAATTACGCTACCAAAAGAAGCTATTTCATTTTTTTTACCAAATGACATTGGAATGTTTATTATTTTAAATTAACTTGCATATTGTTTGGATTGAAGAAAAATAATTATCCTTTATATACTTCTTCATGGATTATATAATTTTAAAACAACAAACAAAAATAAAATAATGATAGTATTTTTCGATACGAGATAGATTATAGTTTACCTTAGACTTACAAGGAAGTGTCACAATATTCGGGTGATGGATTTTGATGAAACTTTTGGTATACTGGGTCCTTTTGCCATAATATAAAAAACCCCCAAGTCCTAAGGTCCAACGCCTTTTTGTTTTTGAGATATTTAGCACTAAAGTTTTAGAAATTATCATTGTTTTGTATATCTATAAATGTGACTAATAATGTAAATTATTTATTTTTATCAGTATACGCATCACCGAATAGGGCTATTTTTTAAAATTTGACTTAACTCAATAGTACTTGATAAGAAAACATGTTTGTGATATGAAATATTGTTTTCTTTTGTTAAATTGGTTTGCTTGTACCAAATAATTTGATTGTTGAATGAAATACAATATAATTTAGCATATTTTTAATTGAATATTTAAATCAATTCAACAAAAGAAAACAATATTTTATATCACAAACATGTTTTTTTATCAAATACTATTGATTTAAGTCAAATTTAAAATAGTCCTGTCCAGTGATGCGTATACTGATAAAAATAAATAATTCAAATTATTAGTCATATGTGCAGGTATACAAAACAATGCTAATTTCTGAAACTTTAATGCTAAATATCTCAACAACAAATCGTTAGACATTGAGATTCTTTCGTCGTATGCCAAAAGGATCCAGTATACCAAGTTTCATCAAAATCCATGGCTCGAATATTGTGGCATCTAACGCAATTTAATTTTTCTGTCATTTCAAATGTGTATACCTACGTAATCGGCTGAAGCCTAGTGGGGGAGCGTTAGTTAGTGTGTGTGTGTGCGTGTAAATAAATGCACGGTAGGAAGGGCGCTAAATAAGTGACGTGGTAAAAAGTGGGTATATAAGCGGAGCCAAATGAAGTCAATTTTAGTTAGACAATCTTGTCTTTGGTATTAGAAGTTGGACGACTCATTACAACAACTAATGTAAGCTGCTAATTTTTAATTAATATAATAATAGTATATTACGTACCTAGGGAACAAGAATTAAGAAGGCCTAGATCACCAGGATATTTCGCCCGAGGGCCGGAAACCTGGTGATCTGAGCCTTCTTAATTCTTGTTCCCGTGGTGCGTATACTATTTTTCATCTTCCGATCAGGAAGTGCGGTTGAAATTCGCACAGCTGATCGGGAGTGATGAAAAAGTATTTTTTTCCATTTAAATTTTAAATTATAATAGAATTTTAAAACTTTTAATATAGAGATTCATAAATGCTATTTATAAAATTATGTTTATTAAAATATGTAAAAATACTGATCTTTATTTTTTATTTGATTGTTATTTAGAAACGCGATGCTGTTTAAATATCTTCTGCTGTTGGTGTTAATGGCATTAATTGCAGCAATGGCTGAAGCAAAAAAAAGGTATGTACAAATAAAAAAAATTTTAAATATTTTATCCACGTTTGATAAATATAGTTGCCATTGTTTATTTATAGCAACTTTGTTTTGTTCCTACATGTGTGTTAATTTGATATACGTTCATGTACAAAAATATACTCTATAATTAATCTTAATCTCGAAAATTTTCGTTATTCTGGTAAAAATTGAAACTAGTAAAATCATCCTTTACTGACTGCTAAAAAATGCAAATGAAAAAAAAAATTCCATGCCTGCGGGCAGAAAACGCCTGTTTTCGCCCCACTACGCGGGACGAAACAGTCGTTTTCTGCCGTAGCAGACGTGAAAAATAGTATACGCACCACGGCAGGGAGTAAAGAAGCGTCAGATCACCGGGTTCCCGCCCTCGGCTTCGCCTCGGGCGTTAATATCATGGTGATCTGAGACTTTCTTTATTGTTCCTCCCATTTTGCGTAATCTACTTTTTTTTGCAGTTAACAATTTTTTTCTAAAATAGACAAGCTTAAAAAATATACATGATTTTTTTCAAATTTTTTCAAATACACTTTTTTTTATAAAAAAGTATGCAATACAAAAATGACCCATGTACCTATGTTTTGAGAGTGCTGATTAGGATTAATTAAAAATTAAGAAATAATAGATTTATATAAAACATATGTAATATAACGATTGTATACAATAATTATATGCAATAATTTTGTATGAGAATTACTATTCATTGGTGCAATTAACATGATTGTAACAAAAAAAATTAATTTAATATATTTTTAAGAATATTTTTAAGTATATTAAAAATAATAGAATTAAAAAATATATTCTAAAATTTTTTAGTGTCGTGCATATGGTAGCGAAATAGAATGTGAAGATAACCAATTCTGTTGTTGGTATGCAGGTCTATACTGCGGATATGCCTCCAGTACGTATTACCAGACATATTTTAATTATAAATATCTTGCTGTTTAACTTTCTTAGTAAAGAAATATACGATTATCTAAAACATAAGGTTAAAAGAATATTCTTATGTTTATAAAATCAAAATTTCATTTTTCAGCCGATTTCTGCTCATGAAAAACCGCCATTTCCAGTGATTTGAAAATAATAAATAAAAGTGTAACATTATCAAAATGTAATAATCTACAACAAAATTATAACCACTGTATTTATTATTTTAAATAAAAACTATATTTACTGGAAATAAGTTACAAAATTGATTTATTAACATCCTTAATTAAAAATAGAAAATTTTAAAATATTTATTTGCGGGAGTATTTAATAAGTTGTTGAGGGTAAATAAAAAATAACATGCGAGCCTAGTTGCGATGGCACAAAAAATTTCAACTGTTGCATCAATATGTTTCGCAAAAGAAATAACAATAATAAAAAGAAAAAAAAAAAAAAAAAAAAAAAAAAAGAGGAAAAACGCAAAGCAAAAAAAACCGGCCAAAAAAAAATTAAAAAATATATGCGTGACTGACCAAAACAAAGCGAGTCATAATATATCGTAAGGGGCCCTATTAAAAATACTTAACTCTCTTGATAGTAAGTATACGTACTTGCAGGGAGAGCCTGTGAGGGTCTCGCTACCTTCACGGTGGTCCATTTCCCAATCGCTCGTCATCTGTCCTATATGTCTTGGATCTTGGGCCAGCCCCCTCTTTCCTTGGTATAAAGTGTCGCGCACGCACCTATACACACTCGCGCATCTTTCTTTATCTTTCTCTCTCTCTCTCTCTCTCTCTCTCTCTCTCTCTCTTTCCACCCACATATATACACGATCAAGACCCTGGGCTCTGTTTCTTTTCTCCCAGCGGGTCACCTTATACTTTTAACTTCCAATGCCCAAGGAATTTTTTGACCACGTTTTACTCCGATTTTTTTCGAAAGACACACGTTTATGTATAGGAAGGAGATATAAGTGTGAGTGTGTGCGTGTATGTTGATGCTGGCTCGTTTGAAAATGTTAAATTGCGCGTCTGATGGACTTTATGGGTTTTCAGGTTTTACATTACGCAAGATAGCTTAAGCATACTCTCTCTCTCTCTCTCTCTCTCTCTCTCTCTCTCTCTCTCGATATATATTTTTTTTTACTCTTCTTTCTTATTTTTGGGGCAATATTATATAAAAAAAGTATATAAGGCCCGTTTTACGGTATTGCTTTACTGATAGCCTCGATTAATTTACTCTTCTCTTGTTTCTTGTTTTTTTAAAGATCTATATATATAAAGCAAGTATATTTCATGGCCAAGAAGTTATCTTCCGCCTTTTTGTGGTTTCATCACCCCGTGTTTTTCTATATAATAGCCTCGTTCTCGCTTACACACCCTTACCTTGAGTTTAGAAATAACAAAAAGAAAAATAATAATAAAATTATCATATTGTATATAACGTATACGCATATATTACCTTCTTCAACTTTTTTAATTGCCTCATTCTATCACATTTACATAGAATTAAAACCGCGAAAAATCGATATAATTGACACTCGATAACTTCAATAGATTTTTATACTAGAAATAGGTACCATCATATAAATAAAATTAATCTACAAAAATATTTGTACACCTGCATATATATATATATATATGTATACAATTAAGCCAGACTTAATAACTACCGTTCATCTGTCGCCTAAATTTCACACGATTCTCAGAATCAGTCTCAAAAAAAGAGGCACCAGTATGCGAAGATGAAAGTTGCTCTGTCCAGCCTATCCATATTACGAGATCGCATTTCTCGCTGACTTTGCAAACTCTCTCGCACTTTCAGCGTCAGCACGTGTATGTGTCATCGGCAGCAGTATAACCAAGAGAGGTGATGGTATATAGAATATATACTATATATGTACATAGGTAAGCGCGCGAATTTTAACGAATCTTCGTGTGAATTATGATCAGGTAATATATATATATATATATGTTTCTGGTATATACATATATAGGAGCTTTAGTATAATAGCAAATTCATGAGCGTTGATGACGCAGCGCGAGTGTAAGCTCGATGCTCTTGCTGTATGATGCGACAGTGGAGACTATAATACTGTAGAACCTGAGCGCATAGGACGCGCGCGATGGCTGTAATGGGCTGTGAGAACGGGATAGTACCAAATTTCGCTTTGCGTATAATATAGTCAGAGAATAGCGAGAGCAAGCATTTCGACTAATGTATATATACTCTGCTGGTAGTGGTGGTGGTGGTGGTTATGTAGGCGCGAGGTTTGTAATGCTCTGTGGATTAAATGCTGACGCTGGATAACACGCGAGAGATCATTGTAATTTATGCGAAGAGATTTTGTGAAATGATTGTTGGTGAGGCTTCATGAAGTTAAGGGTGGAAATTAATTTTTCTTTTTTTTTTTAGGATGGTTGTACGTGTGTGGGAGTTTAAAAGAAATGAGGTACCTTGTTTGAAAGAATTATTTTAAAAAGGGGGATTGAGTTTTTAAAAATAGTTTGCTGGGGTTAATTAGAATATATATTTTTTAAATTATTATTTTTATTTGTAGAAATATCATGATAGTTTTTTTAAGATTATTATTTTTTAATCCATATACTAGTGATACAAAAAAATTAATAAGCTGTTAGTATATAAAAAAAAAAAAAAAGAAAACAATATTACGTGTAACATAAATATTGCTATTTACGTAAATTTTTATAATCTTTGCCTTGACATTTGATTCGGTTGGATTAATAACTGACAATACAATTTTTCGGAATTTCGTCTGTACATACATACATACATACATATACATACCTGATGATTTATAGTGTTTAATCATGAACAAATTTTAATTGTATTTTCGTCATCGACAATATCAGTATTTAATTATTGCATTATACGTAAACGAACGAACATCTGTTGGTTAGTCTGTGTATATGTGTATGTACTGCTTACAATATAAAAAGGAGATAAAATTTATCCTTGATGATTATTCCGAACAAAAACAGCTACATAAATTTTCCAATATACAGAATGTTAATTTTTTTTTTTTTATTACACAATACACAATACATTTTGTACTTTTTAAATTCGAATTAATATTTTCCAAATTTATTAATTGTCGTACTTTTGTTATAGAGATGTGTGTATTTTTATGACAATCGATTGACACACGTTGTTGAGTTTATTGTGATTTTGGATAATACGTTTTATAAAAAAAAAACAATCAGTATTGCAAGGTGCATTTCCTTATTTTTAAGTTAAATGTCAAAACAAATAATTAATTGATTTTTTTTCTAAAAATGAAATATTACAATTAAAAATACCTATTTGAAAAAAAAAATATAATGATCCTTATTAATTAAAAATTAAATTAGAGTCTCGATCTCAAAAAAAAAGTATTATCTTTCGCGTAATGACTAATTTTACAGAAAAGAAAAAGATCTTCCATTCATATTACAATCCAACATAAAATAAGCCGCCTGTTGCTCGAGACTTGACGTCAGATTTACCACATCGTCTAGTCATCGTCTTGGTGGACCTTAAAACGTAGCTGCAGGGATGATGAGCGCAAAATAAGGATGATCGCATGTATGATACTCGTGAAGGACCTATGGTACGATGAGAGAACCAAATCACGTGGAGATAGTATTATTGGAGGAGGGATCCTTGACAAAGGCGTGGTTATATGGTTCGACTGTCCCCACCCAGCAATAAACAAGAGAAAGTGAGAGAACAGATTTTGAGTTGTAGACTATAGATTCTTTTTATTAATGTATCTTTTGTTCTCCAGGTGTTCATCGGTAACATTTATTTTTAAAAATTCAAATTTTTAATTTTTTTATGGAAATTACGAATGTTTGTTTACTCGTAAACATTTGGGATTTTTTTGGGGAGGAAGGATCTGGAAAAGGAAAAATTTACGTGACGAAAGCGGAAAGTCATTTTGTCATTATACGTTGGGCTTAAATTAGTACAATTGATGTTTGGAGAACGAGTGTGTGTGTGTGTATGTGATGTTAAATATTTCTCAAGGATGATATATACCGCATGCAAAATGCAGATGTGACCGTCAAAAGTTCAAGGAAGCAAATATATTCAGGTGTTTCAATGTTACTTTCTTTTGTTAGCTAAATTTTTTAAAAGTATTATATACGTATATTTTTTTTAAATTTTCTTTGGTGAAATTGTTGATATTTTAATTATTATAATTGATAAAATTAATAATTTTCTATATATGTATTTTGAATTGTTTAAAAACAAATTTTAGAGGATTTACAATTAGTAGTACAATTTTTACTGCTTGTTTGCTTTACTAATTGTTTTAAATTTAAATAAAAATTGTCATCAAAAAGTTGCCAAGAAAAAAAATTGGATTTTATTAATGAATGGTTGCTATATCAATTTATTAATAATGACAGTTCATTTATAGCAGGTATTACGTAGACGTTATCAATCATATCAATTATGTTTGTTCTCGCTGTGAGTCTTGCAAAAAAAAAAAAATCAAACATGTTTTGGAATCTTCTTTCGATTATATGAATTCAGGGCAATTTTAAGTTTAACGTTGTGAGTAATAATATTATTGTATAAAATCATGTGTCATTTTTATCTATAATAGATGATTATTTTTTTAAAAAATTAAGTAAAGATTTATCTATGAATACTAATTCATCCATTCAAGTGGAAAAACATAAAAAAATATATTAATTTACAAGATATGCAGTATTAATCAAAATAGTCAATGCATAATAGAAAAATAAAATAAATAATATTAGTTTTACTATCAAATAATTTTTAAAAATAGAAAAAAAAATTATTTACACGGTATTTAAACTATTACAGCATTTCACAAAAATTATGTTACTGCGTATAAATTGACGTCAGAAATATAATGAAATTCATTAACTCGTACTATAAACTCTGCATAATTTATATATGTAAATAGGCTTAATGATCCGCGAGTACTACATTATTATTCATACAACATAAAAAGCTCTATATACAGCAAATGAACATACATACATACATATAAAAGTAAACGCATTCTTTCGACCCCCCTCAGCATAAAAGAGCATCAGACAGTATATATAAGTATATATAAGGTATGTCTTGTCTACGTCATTCTATACAACTTTCGTATTATGGCCTTGTTCCAATAACTTTTGCATGTCGTTCCAAAACACACTTGCGTATATAAATATATAAAGCAAGTCTCGCGTGATAAAGTTTTTTTATCTTTTACATTACCCGACAAAAAAAAAAAAAAGGTTGAGATTTCGTCATTTTATTATGGACGTTATATTATTTCATTTTCTATAAACGTAAAACTTTCAAACATAATAATTACATCATCAGCTCAACAATCCAGTCTAGTTATTCAAAAACTGTATGCTAGCAATTAATAAAGTTATATCCTAGAACGTAAAGTCCAGTTTAAAAAGACCAATTTTCCAGACGTTCATATATCGTTAGAGTCTGCTATTATTATTATCAAAAAATTTACATATATCCCATGCCACAGCCGATTAATCCCTCTATATATCTCAGCTCTCTCTCTCTCTCTCTCGATATTATCCAAGCGAACAAACGGACACTTTCTATACACCTTTATATCTATATATATATACTAAGTCAAGGGTGGGCGAGGGTGTCGATCGAGTATAGTATATAGCGGGTGGATGGAGAGAGGGAGGATGAGCGTCAAGGCAAACGAGGAACTGCTGCTGCTGCTACTCGGCGCTTTACAGGCGATAGTATTATGCTATAGTGAGAAAGAGAGAAAGAGAGAGAGAGAGAGAGAGAGAAAACGACTTGACCTTGGCTGGATTCACGCGTAGCTGAGCTAACGTAAAATCGAAACGCGTTACTTCCAGAACTTTGGATCTTCCCCCGTTTAAGCTCAATTCACAATCGTATATGTATCCCTTTTATAATATGTATAGCCTTTACTATGGTCGACTTTTAGATGATAGAGCTGACTTTAGTGCAGCAGCATAACTTTTTTGGTATATAGACTTTTTTAAAGTGTTTGTTGATATTTAACTTTTTTTTTCTCGATGAATAATTAATTTTTGTAAATTCGAGAAAACTGTTTTTATTTTTATTATAATTATTCCTTTTATAAACTGAATACGTAATTAATCTATAAAGATTAAAATCTCATCTTCACCGTAATCTGTAATTTAATCACGTTTTAAAAAAAAAAATTATTATGTTGTTATTTAAAAATAAATAATATGTAAAAGATAAAAAATAAACCAATGCAGCAATGCAACTACCCCTAAAATGTCTGAATTCAATCACTGTATGCATAAACTCTCATTCCTCTCCCACCTCTTGTCGTCCTCCCTCCAGTGTATAGAGTATATAGTATAGGCGGCTCGTGCTCGTGTGTATTCATCTCTTCTCGCTTGTTTGGCGGGGTAAGCCAGTGAGAATAAGTGACTCTTCTCGAGTGTGCTGCGAGCATATAACGAGCATTTCGTGGTGTGGCGGGTCACAAACGCCGCCTTACTTAGCGGACACTTGTCCGTCGGTATACTTATAATACTATATGCGTGGCACGCGTCGATCGACTTTTCTTTTCTCTTTTTTTTTACTTTCTTTTATACATACATGACTATACTTTTTTTTATTTTTTACTTTAGAAGATAATAGTTTTAAATAATAGATAAAAAGTATTATTTGACCTTTTTTTTTTAATTTAATTTTTTTTACTTTTTTTTGAGAAATTGATTAGAACAACCCTTGTGGATAGTCCTTACTGATTTTCTAACGCTGAGGGGTGTGCGTGACACAAAACATCGAGACAAAGCAACGTTTATTCGGTACAACGCGTGTTATATCCTTCAAAAATTTTATATAGAATCTTGAAAAATATATGTCTTAAATATTTTAAAATAAAAATATTTTTTAAAAACAATATATTTTTCTGAAATTAATGATTTCTTTTGCAAAGTAATTAAAAAGTAAAAAATTTCACACATACACACAATCATATATAAAATCTCATTACAACAAAAACTGCCAACATACATACACACATATACATAAAAACATATAATAATAATCATTACTCACATAATACTTCGTAAACCCTCTCTTTCTCTTTGAAAGCTTTCCTTTTCGCGTATGCATATAGCCGCTTACAGAGCACATATCATGCGTGGGCCGGCGACGGCGGGCCGATGAGTGTCGAGTGTGTTTACCCTGGCGTGCATAACACCCGCAGAGAAAGAGAGCAAGTACAAGTCCGAGAGAAGGAGTGAGTGGGTGGATGGATGGTTAGAGATGGGTATAACGGAGGGCTGCACGCGTGACTAGATATACGCGCGTGTTTTGCACAAAGGGGACAAACGCCAATTATATTTTAATATCCTCCTCCGCGGAGAGTAAAAGAACGAAAAAAAGAAAGAGAGTCCAACATACACGTATGTAGGTATATAGATGAATTCCTCTACGTTCAACCGTGTGTGCAAAACACACACACACTGTTACTGGTCCTCATACTCTCCCTCCTTACACACCACCATCGTCATCCTCTTTTTACGCCGCTTGCCTCCTTCGCGTTTACTGTGCGCATCCTCCCCTTTCCCTTCCCTCTTTTTTTCCCTTAACTTTACCAGTACACCTCGCGAAAATTCGAGCAGTTCCCTCCCCCTTCTTTCGAACACGCTTATTCTTTCTCTCTTTTGCTGTTTTTCCATTTCACTCGTTGCGCGCACACCTCTTAACTTTCTCTCATCGCCTATACGCTCTCACAACAACTTTTTTTCCCTTTTTTTTTTTCATCTTTCTTCTTTATGTCCGTGTGTGTCCCTTTTTTAACTCTTCCCTTTTTTTTTAAAGCTCCTCTTTTAAGTTTCTTTTGGCCTTTTTTTGGTCTTTCTTTTTTTTTTACAGAGCCCATGTGCGTTTTTCTTTTTTGTTATTATTATTATTTTTTTTTTCAAATGAACGCGTATTTACGGAGGCGCAAATGTGTGAAATATCTGAATGTTGTTATTATTATTTAGTAATTTTAAAAATTATTAGATATTTTGGTTGTAAATTTTAGTCAGAATTAGATTGGATGATAAATTAATTTTAAAATTAAGAAAATGGAATTAGAGGATTATAATTTGATTAATGTATATAATAAGAAGACTCCTTAAATTAGAAATCTTTTTTATATTTTGAGTCCAAAAACTACGTCAGAGAAAAAAAATATTTTTTCGAAAATATTTTTATATTACTTCATAAATAAATTTACATTTTTTGACATAAAAATGTTTTGTAATATGATCAAAAAGTGTTTCTTAATTTAAAAAATGTATTTTCTATAAAAAAAAAATATGACGACATAAAACATGTGTTTTATATTTTAGTGACGTAAGCATAATGTCTAAAAATAATAATCATTATAGTATTGAGAATGTATTAAATATAAAAGTTATTGATTTTTTTTATTAATACGTCATATTGAGTAATAAAATTATTTATAATTGAAATTTTATTATATTTATTTATAAAGATGAGCAACCTACAGCTGATTGTAGTTTAAAAAAATATATATTTGTTTAAGAAACTACTATTTAAGATTAATTACATAAAAAAAATTCTACTTTATATCACAATCAACAGTGTATCAAGCCTGGCATTTAAATTTTAATTATTTACATCATACATTTTATCAGTTGAATAAACATTTAAAAAGCTACAGTAAATAAGATAAGAACTTTAACTTTACTTTCAAGTTAAAAAAAAAATGAAAAAACACAAGTCAGTTTAAATCACAATATATCTAAGACTATAAGACAGAGACAAGTGCGACTAACACTCATCATAGACTAGCCAAAAGTGATGCTCAAGTCAAAAACTCTCTTGGCTCATCATCATCTCTCGACTATATATAATTTATAAAGAAGACACGTTGAAAACAGATTCGCGATATATATAAAAAAGTCGCGAAAAGACGCGGACGCATGCGCTACTTTATAGTGAGGGTAGTAGATAGGTAGCCCGCCTCTGTTCGTATCCGCCTCCCCCCTACCGCTGTGGGCACCCTCCAATGTGCCTTCCGCGAGGCTGAACAACGCGCCCATTCAGAATCGATGAGGCACGGGACGCGCGCGCGTCCTAGACCCCTACTCCTTCATCGAATCCTGCGCGCGCGCGCATAACTCCCACTCCGGAAGGCCGCTATTGGTCAAGCTTGCATCCCCACTCTAAAGAATAAGTGGGGAGGCGGCACTTTTAACTACGTGTAATGCGCTACCCCCCACCGCTATCATTTTAAGCACACCACATGCCCGCCCCTTTGGTGCTTGGAAAAAGAGAGCCGCGAGATAGAGCGAGTGAGATGGGGCGAGTCAACGTGGGTTATGCTGCTGCTGGTGTTGTGCTGGCTATATGCTCTGGCGCTGGTTGCTGCTGGCAAAGCGCCTCGCGGCTGGCAACCCTTAGTTAAGTCGCCGCTGTCGATCTGTAACGTGCGTTTTGGAGAGCAGCAGACCAAAAGCAGCGGCACCGCACAAACACGCGCGCGCGTGCCGCTTCGTTCTCCTCGTCGTCGTCGTCGTCGTTTTACACATTTTTCTTTTCCATTGCTTTTGATAATCGACATAAAAAGCCGCGACTTAAGCTGCACCCCGTTAGACTTTCACGCTCGTACGATTTCTTAATTCGATTTTATCCGAGCGTGTTTGTTTTTTAATCACTTTCGACTCGACGCGCCTCGATTCACCTGATTTATCATCGCGTATCGACACAACGGGTATCCCCCGCACACGGTACACGGTTAAAATAAGCTTTTTGTTTTTTTGGAAACTAATTAATGGATTGCGTCTTGATGTACTACTACTGTTGTCAACGGAAGAGTGACTTTATTTGAATTTATCATGAGATTTGGTTTCTGGACATTGGCATCATCTTAAACGAGTGCAATATAATTAACCAAAATATCTCGTCGTTATTAATTAAAAGGACAAGTGCAAATTTTTGAAATAAAAAAACAAAAGAACTTTTATTGAAGACTGGCTGTGTTGATAAAGTTTTTTTTATTTAATTGGAAATAAAAACGAATTTCAAGGTGTGTTACCCTACGGAAGATTTTCAAAAACTGTTCTCGATTACGAAGCTGCAAGCGCTTTGGCGCTTGGAAAGCTGCAGGGTGAAAAGCGCGTTTACGACGGCCGTCGGTGGATCTTGGTAAGTAAATTTTTTTTTAATTGTAATATAAATGTAAGACTGATGATGAAAAATGCTTAGAGAATAAGTATAAGTATTGAAGAACATTATTGAAACTCGTGATGGTTCAGTAAGAAGAGCATCGGCTTTTGTAATCCACAGGTCGTGGGTTCGATTCTCCCGGTATCTGATTGCTGATTCATTGTGTCAGCTTTTAACATGCCAAAATACACTTAATAGAGTGTCAGAAAGGTTTGAAATTAAAAAAAAAAAATGAATAGCTAAAGAAAAAATCAAATTTAACTTATAATTTTATTAGTTAACAATACATATTTATTATTTTTTAATTTTATTTACACTATAACAAAATTTTTGTTAAAATTTTAATACATCATTTCGTTAACAATTTAGTGATCATAATTTAAGTGCTAGTCATATTTCGGCAAAAAAAAAATTAACTATTCTGCTACAAATTTTTTGATAAATATTAAATTATTGTTCCTATCCTATTTTTAAACAAGTTAAAATTATCTTTCAGAATTAAACAAATACATAAATTAACTAAAAATATTTGTTAATATTAAGCGTAAAAATAATAGAATGTAATAATAACTTATCAAATAAAGAACACAAAATTCATTTTACACACTGTTTATCAGTAAAGAACAAAAAAAATTTTACCCCTCAAATAAGAAAAAAAGTAACAAATGATGACAAACCAAAGAATAAGCTTGTTAATACAGCACAAGTTGTTCTATTGTAACAAAATAAGCAGCATTTACATAAACCGGAAAAACTTTTTACCTTATATAGATCACATATCCCCAAAGAATAAATCTCGCAAAAGCATCAATGCCATTATTTACAACACAATATACCTAACGTCAATCGTAAAACTCCTCAAACAAAATTCAATACGCAATATTTTTTCCTCTTTTTCCTTCTCCCTTATATTCATTCTCATATCACTTCTCATTGGCATACTCTCATATATATACATGCAACATCACGCCAACAACTCAACTCCCGCTTCATCACAATCACAACAAGTAACTCTTTTTTTCCCTTTCTCAACATCCCTCAATATACCATCATCTCTATATACCTTCAATTTTCTCCCCTTTTATATACTCTCATCGTCTCTTCTTCCCTTTTCCTCATGTATATCATCACACATATATCCAGTAATTAGTCGTCTATGAGTACACTACGCGTGTGTATTATAAGCCGAGACAAATCGCGCGCGCTCGTACACTTATATAGCTCGAGTTTCAAGCGTACAAGTGCGGACACCCCGTGGTGTCTCGTCTCACTCACTCGCTCGTTCGCTTCCGATATTATACATATATCCTCGCCTCACTTTCATGTATACAATTCTCTTCTTTTTTTCTTTCTTTCTTTCTTTCTTTGTCATCGGGACTCTTTTTGTGTATATATTTCTGTATATAAGGCTGTTGTATGACTACTGTTTGCGAGTTTAATCTAAAGACGACTTGCTCTGTAACTGTTATATTTTTTCTTTCTCTTTCGTTAACAATGTGAAATTAAAAAAAAAAACTGTGTTTTTCATTGTAATATTGAAGTATCGTCATCAGTAATTACTGATTATCTTTATTAATTTTACAAAAATCATATTTCAACGCTATTGTCATTTTCTTTTACATATCAGAATCTTATAAATGTTGCTTATCAAAGATTAACTTTGCAGACTTGCAAAACTTTACCAACATACATATCAAATTATTTTTTAAACCAGCTGTGTGCTGTGGAAGTCGGCTATTGAACCTAATTAAATCGAACATTTAAAGCGAAAGTCGAAGAAGAAAATAAAAAAAGTATAGGAGAATTTTTTCAGAAACACCAACAACCACTCGCGAGCCCTTCTAATCGCACGTTAACGCCTCCGTCAGCTTTGATCTCCGTTTACGTATGTATATATTTAAGAAGTAGGTAGGGAAAAAAAAGCGTTCAAACGAGCAGAACTTTGAAGCAAGCGTCGGGCTGCAGTTGGTTCTGCTATTGTTGCTTATATTACGGTTGCAAGCAAGAGAGAGAGAGAAAAAAAATCTCGGCGCGACCGAGGAAAAGCTCTTTTACGCGCGCGGCTCGGCTATAAAGAGCTTGCAAGCTCTCTCTCTCTCGCGACACAAGTGGCCGGCGTTTGTTTTGTCCGCGTCTCCGTCCTGACGTTCGAGCTGCTCTGTATATACCTTCCCTTATATTTTCAACGGGTATTTCGAGCAGCCGACGTCGTGGATGTAAAAGTCGTGTAAACTTTAGCTGAGCCGATGAGAGACGTTTTAGTATGGAAATTCCGCGACACCGTTAATTTTTTTTTTTTTTTACGTCGAGCAGTGCTACAAAGAGCTATTTCTTTTTTCTCGACAATTTACTTTTTTTTTTCTTTTTGATTTGAATGAGGCGACTGGTTTTGATTGTAAGCAAAATCGATTGATTTTTATATGTCGTGTGGTCTGAACTTTTTTTTTTTTTTTGTTTTTTTAATAATTTAGAACAAAATTAGAATTATATCAAAAATTGTTATAACCTATATTATAATTAATTGATGTTTTTGTATGTTTTATATAATTTATAATTCAGTAAAAACTTGCATTCAAATAAAAATTTTAATAAAATTATCTGAATAATCTGTTTCTAATTTGCATAAACGTCAAATTAATCACTATAATTTTATAATTCAATGATTTTACATGAAAAAACCTACATTAATATTTAATACATACGTGTGAAGATATTAAGTTGAAATTTTTTAAATAAAAAAATTCATTAATAAAATCTAACTACTTTTTTGCTCATTTTGCTTTATTTTTGTGGTAATAAACAAAAATCTCAAACAAAAAAAAAGATGAAAAATAAAACTTAATAAATCATCGATCAGATCAGAGTGATTGAAAAAGGATAAGTGATAATGTCGGTCGCTGTGTTCACCACGCGAAATCCCGTTGCGTAAGGAACACGAAAAAAAAAAGAAGAAAATAAAGTTAAAGATCGAGAAAGAAAGACGACGACAACGACGATGACGACGAGTTTGTACGACGTATACACGGAACTGGTTAGAGTCAGTCAACATGCAGGTTAATCGAACCGCAATCCAATTTGAATTGACTTGACTAAACTCATAAAAGTTTCCTGCAATATTGATAGTGTATTTACGTATGTACATGCTTGGATGTAACATATAAGATAAGAGAATCTTTATAAAATTTTATAACAAGTAAAATTTATTACGAATTTTATTTACGTTGTTGAAAAATCTACGCTCTCTTATAATTTAAAAAAATAGTTTTGATAATTTTAGAAATTAGAAGAAAATCTACAAATAGAATCTAATAAATTCAAACAATTTCTTTTCTATTGAAATCAATTGAGGAGAAAAACATTGCCAGCAATTTATTCACGCTCAAAGCTCGAAGAAAGCTTCCGGCAAAAAGTCAAAACGAGAAAGAAAGAGAGAAAAAAAAATAAAGAGTAAAGCAAAACTAGTTAAATCGACAGCTTCAACGTCTTGTAAACACACATACACATATATACCTACACACACAAGTTGTTGAGAGAGAGGCTGTTTTTCGCATAATCCGAGGTAATCCTCCAACTCTCTCCCGGTGTATATATATGCCGCTTTTCCGGTTCTCTCTTTCACACTGATACGTAAAACTTCTTCTTCTTCTTCACTCTCGTGACTTTTTCCGCTTGCTAAAGTCGAGGAAAAGAGAGTCCGTTTTATATGTATATATATAAACTTAGCATTGACTTTTTCATTCCTGTCTCTTCTTTCAATTGACGTTTTAGAGGGATGAGATCGCGTTTATTTTTATGTATACCTGTATATATACCGATGTGTCGAGCGGCTCTTTAAAGCTGTCTTACACTGGATTACTTTTAGCTTTTATGATTTTCTCAGCTTAAACGCATTTTGAATTTTCACATTTTTTTTTTTCAAGTAATATTAAAAAAAAAATCAAAATTGAAATTACTTTGAAGTATCAGAAAAATTTATAGGATATAAATGAAGCATTGATTAAAATATGCACAAAAAAAAACAAGTTATCTCGAAAAAAAATTCTAGCGGTCTTGTGACAAACATTGCAAAGATATGAAAAAAAAAAGCAACGGGTATGTGTACTTATACACAGCGGCGCGGCTTGAGTGGAAGAGGAGACACGAAGCAAGCAGGACAGTTTTCCTCTTTACATATAATATATACATATACGCGTGTCTGTCTCAAAGCGATGAGATCCTATATATACATATACAGACACTTAGGCTCTTTACTTCCTCCCTCGTCCGCACATAGGAAGAGTGGGGGGAACACTAATTATCGCACTTAGTACGCTTCAGTCAACTCTCTCTCTCTCTCTTTTCCTTTCCCGTAACTCTCACTCATCGTGTGTCTCGTGTAGAATTTACCTCATACCTTATCCTATACTCCACCCCCCTCTTTTGTATCCTGCTAAATCCTTCCTTCTCTAATTTTCTGCACGCTTCTTCCTCCAACTCTTCACCAACCTCCTCTCTTTATTTTTCTCCACCTACAAACCAACCAGGCCTCTGAAGTGCCAGCTACTTTTTTTTTCTTCTTCTTTATTTCAATTTCTTTTTTTTTTAAATATGTGTATATACATATATACGTAGAAGAGGAAAGATGTTCTCAAGAGTACTAGGGTAGAGAGAGAGAGAGAGAGAGAACGCATTGCCAAGTGTAAAGGATGCTGCTCTTGCCAGGGCTTGTAGGTAATTACGACGACTACTTGTCAAGAGAGCTTGTGCCGATCTTTCTCTAGATGATCGAGTCATGTGTGTGTGTGTGTGTGTTAGTTTCTATACTCATACCAGCTTCTCTTTCTCTCCCTTACTTCGTGCGTCAATTGAGGCTTTTTGTGGGCTCATTGTTCGATTTGAATTGAGAGTAGTAGTAGTAGTGGTCGCACGTATGTATATACGTTTGGATGGTTAATTAGATAAAATGAGGGATGAATCGAGATGTGTATGCCTTTTGAAAGAATGTCGATTTTTGAGAGGCTGTGTGTAAGTACTTGAGGATTTTTTTTTTTTTTTTTTGACACTATTGTGTGTGAATTGTTATATTGAATTTTTATGAAAGTTTGAATGATCTTATTTTTGAGTGCGTGATTATGAAGGGAGATGAGCTTGCGAAGAGAATGAAAGGGTTAATAGTTGATTGGTTTTTTTTATAAATTAAAAAAAAAATTCAATTATTTGATTTCAGAGAATAATTTTTTTTTTGAACAATTATAGTACATAAAAAAATAATTCTGGAAATTTTTTCGTAAAGTCTATATAGAGACTACGCAAGTGTAATTGTTTAAATCGAAAAATACAAATTTCTCATTAGCATTAGCAAACAAATAATATTAACTGCTACGTCATTTAAAACCTATTTAATTTTAAAATAATTCATAGAAAACGTGCCTTCCAAATTTTATAATGGATTTTTGCGGCAAATGATTGAAGGCAATTGGTTATATTGATATAATTATCATGTCATTATTGACACAAGTGTCTTAATTTCTACCTGTAAAACTAATAAAAATTGCGATTACAAAATAAAAAGAAAAAAGTTTGAAAGATTATTATCGCTTACAACGTATAAATTATAACATCGTAAATTTCGTTATTCTGAGTAGATTTGTTTTCCTCGTTTGTCGTGTAATATAACTTGTAAACTTATTTTTAAATTTTTACCTATTTAAATAGTTTAAAATTAATTAAGTATATAAAAATTATTTTTTCAATATTTTTTATTAAATTTAAAGTTAGAAGATAAAATAAAAAAATCACTAATATACCACATTATACAATGAAAAAATAAACAATTATATTATTATTATTTACAGCGACCGGACGTGTAGAAAGGCCCGAAGATTCTGCCGTCGCAGCTCCAGGGCGCTGCGGTCGCTCCATGGCCGGGCGCCACCGGCCTCCTGGCCACCGTCACCCCTGACGACATGGCACACAAGGGTGAGTTTATAATATAAGCAACTTCTTACGTATTCGCTTTATTTTTCCATTCCTTATAAATTTTCTAAACTTGGCGTTGAAAAAATTTTCATCATTCTTTTTATTTATCTGATACTGTTTTTATATGTATACTTCTTATCGATTTTTTAAAGTTTGCATAAATGAAATTGTCGCGTCATTTTATATTATAATGCAATAATCAGCGATAAAGTTATCAAATATGTTAATATTTGTACTCTTAATCATATAAGTTATGATTTATAAAAATACAAACAGAATTAGATTATTTCAACACTATTTCTTTTTTTCTTTCTCATCACTTATATGCATATATTTAAGATATTTTAAATTTATAAAAAAAGAAATAAAAAAAGAAACCGGCAGCTGTTCCATAGTTAAATATATATATAAAACTTTGCTCTCATTATATAATCAACTTTGAATTATTTTATATTGATTTATCGGAATTTCTCTCTGCTTGTGATTGATAAAAAAAAAAAAGAAATCTTTTTATCTTTATTTATTCATCATCAGTATATAAGATATAGAGTTAACAAAAAAAAAAAAACTTTTATCAAGCAGCAATTTATACTCCTCTAAACTGTTAACCTGCATTCTCATAATATAAACCAGAAAATTAGAACACTCGTAACATCAAAACAATAAGTCAAAAAAATAAAAAACCAATAAAATAGTACAACACTCGATCACATCTTTACTATAAGCGACAGTCAGATTTCAAGTCTTGAAGCAGACAACAATATATAGAGGCTATATAGGATAGCAAAGGGTGGTTGGAACTATAAGAGAAAGGTAGTAACCCAGCAGCAGCAGAAGCCAGATTGCCTCGACCAAGGCGTTTAACCCCATTAGTCTTTGAATGGCTTTGCTCTGCTCTCGCGTCCTTATCCTCCGGGCTATGGTGGTGGTGGTGGTGGCTGAGGCACTTAGCCTCAGTTTCCCGGCCCACGCGACATCATCGTCGCCTCGAGGCTTTCCTTCTCTCTCAACCTTACCTTTCTCTCTTTCTATATATATACGCTTGAACCTTCTCACAAGGAGGTAAGGCTCGCGTGAAACTAGCCGCTGTAGTAGTAGTAGTAGTAACAGTAGTCGACGTTCACTTCACGTATTGATTTCCATTTTCTCTCTCTCCCTCTCTTTTTCTGGTATATACGAAAGCCCTTCCGCCTTTTTTTTTCTTCTTCATTTCTTCCTTCTTCTCACCTCTAGCCATACCCTCATCTCGACACTTTTACTCCGTCCTTTTTTTTTTGTCTTTTCTTGAAGGAAAGATCTCAGGGACTGAGATTACGTTGACTTGTACTCTTAAGAAGAAAAAAAAAAGAGAAAGAAACTCTTGACTTTGAGACGAAATTGTAATTAGGATAGAAAGAAGAATAGTGCTGGAGAGAGTTAAACTTATGCTATAAGTATTATAACGAAATTACTGCTACAAGCTTGCTAGAAAAATGTTATGGTGAGGGAATGATCGTTTGTATATAAGTGAAGGAAGATCGAATATTGGCTTTTGGTGAATGATGCGAAAATCCGCGAATCGCTCAACATCAAGTAGTAGTTGTAGTAGTAGTAGTAGTAAATGGTAGAAGCATACCCGCGAGCCAATGAGCCGTGCATCACGAGAGAGGCAGGGGTTAAGCTCTGGTGTACTACGTATACATATATATACTAGCTCATCGAATCACCGCGTGGCCATCGTATATAT
>JAPYZE010002162.1:0-17516 GCA_030522805.1 Leptomastidea abnormis
AATACCTGGGATTTCATTATTTTGTAATACTTATTACGTTTGATTTATTTGTTCAGGTGTTGCAAAAATACGTGTTATAATCTTACACACAGACAAATCTGCGTAATTTATGACATATAAATTGATTAAAAAAATTAAATATTTTCGTTTAGTTATGTCATATGCTTAGAATGTATTTACATATAATTATGAAATCAAAAAAAGTTCAATGATTGCAGCAATTTTATGTTTTAGATATAAAATTAAAAAATTATCAAGATGGACTAAAAGACTGCAATGAAGTATTAAAAATTGATTGTATGAATGTCAAAGCTTTGCTTCGCCGAGGTTTTATATTTGAACATCTTGGGAAAACTCAAGAGGTGATTAAAAAAAGTTATTATTGCAAAAGTAAAATAAAATTTACGAGATGACTCTTTTTTAGGCCTTGAAAGATTACGAAAATGTTTTAACGATTGATCCAACAGATGCTACCGCTATCGCCTCTGTCGAGAGGCTAAGAAAAGAAAATGATATGAGAAAAGTCAGGTGAGAAATTATTATTACTAGATTTATTTGCAGAATTTTAATGAGAAATATAAATGGGAATTTTATTTCTTCAGGCTTACAATCGAAGAAATTCATGAAGATAGCTAATAAGATTCATGTAAAGTAAATACTCAATAGATTATAATGTACCAATAGCTAATTAAATGTCTTTTTTCATATTGAGTAATTAATTTATAATAAACTGAGTCTTACCAATGTGCTCGTTAAATGTTACAGGCATTTATAATTATAGTAAATAAAAAATTACCATTGCAGACACAAAATTAAATTTATTTCAAAAGTGATTATTTCTTTTATTAAATCACTAATTAAAATCAGAACTTCTATTTTTACGAACAATTCTAAGTACGACTGATAAAATATTGAATTCGTATTGTTAAGGAGACGGAAATAATCGGAAGATCATTAACCCCGATTTACCAACACAAAAGGCAAACTTGCTAAAAATGACTTGAGTACGTTTCTGATTATCAAACTTATTGTAAAAAATATAATGTGTCTGCAATTTTTTTTAAATTACAATAGCTTTATTTATATTGATTTATTAGCAGTTATGAATTACTTAATTTTACATTTATTAAAGAGATCGATAGTTTAAAAGTAGGGAAAAAAAAACAATAAAAATTTAGTAATTTCAAGAATGAAAAAGTTGTGGGCGAGGTTGTGGGTTTTTCTTTACCTTATCTAACTTCAAATAGTTTTCATCAAAGTATACTGATTATATTCTGAATTTTACGGTTTTATCATTTAATTTAAACAAGAGTTCCAGAGAATATTTTTTCATATTCCATAATCAATATCTACTAAAAGGTTTAATCGGATATTTCAATTAATCTGCTGGTGACTGAAAAAGAGGTATGTACGTATAATATTTTGTTAAAAATTTCTTTTCATATTATATCAAAGTATTAATAATTCATATAACTACAAAAACGTGATTCAAGTGTTTGAAAATAATTTAAAAATATTTGCATTATGTATACTTAAGTAAATATTTATTTTTCCCAGATATTAAATGTACCAACTCACAATGTTAATTAAAATTGTTATATGAGACTTCCGAAAACCAATATGACGAAATCAAACAATTTTCATATGATAGAAGTGTTGCTCTTTTTGTTTTTAATCACGACAGAAACGATTGCGAATTATGATAATGGTAAGTTGAACAAATTTTTATAATAAAAATAAATTTTTTAAATCTAATTACTTGTCATGACTCTTGCAGATGAATTTTACGAACAAACAACAAGAAAACCATCAAATAATAAAAACGAAAATAATCATGGTTACGCAGTTGCAATTTTGTATGGACAAAATCAGAAATTCAAAGTATGCGATGGCAGCATAATTTCAGCTTTCTTTATTCTCACAGCCTGTCATTGCATCTTCGATCTAAACATGAAAAATTATAAAATAAGAGCAGGTTCGCGTTATTGGGACAGAGATGGTAGCATACACAACGTATCTTCTTTCGCCTGTGATCCACGTGCTGAGATGATCGATAGTTTAATGGTATACGATGTGGCGGTAATGAGCGTCAGTATGCCATTTCAACTGGACCAAAATAAAGATTTGAGCTCTCTTGAAATGTGGTATCCATACAACGAGATTTTTCGTCATCAAGCTACTGGTTTTTCTTGGGGCGGATACAAGTACACTTGGAAAAATAATCCGGTAAGCATTAAATTTATTAAACCATTGAATTTAATATCGTTAAGAAAAATTTTTTTAACTTATAAATTTTATTTAAATCTATATAGGTAAACGACCCATATCATTACAACTCAATCGGATTTAATTACAATAACGTTGTATTAGTATCCTCAAGACGTTTAAAGCCACTACTTTTCGATCGGATTAATCCGAAAAATTGTAAAATTTATCTTCAATCAATCATCAAATCTACACACGTCCCAAAACAAATGTGCTTAAAAATTACTTCTGGCAAGATAAACAAAGGCTATTCGGGAAGTGCCGTTTTGGTAAATGGTCAGCTTGCCGGAATTTCGTCTTACGACATAAAAATGCATTCGAACATTGCTGTGTATACAGATGTATCACTTGCCATTGACTGGATCATGGATTTTGAGTTTGAGAGTATAAATGTATTTGAGAAGGCTATTAACAGAAAAGGTAACTATATTCACCTTAATATAAAAATAATAATTTATTACAAATTTTTTAATCGCATAAAAATAATTCTAGCATCATCAGCAAGTGGACTGAGCGAAGAGGAGGTGAAATCAAGCTTAGGTTTTGCGGAAGGAAAAATCGAAGACGCACCTCACGTCGTTGCGATTTTATACAACGGATGGTTTCTCTGTTCCGGAAGTATAAAATCTGCTACTCACGTCATCAGTGCGGCTCATTGCTTTAAAAATCGTTTAATTGAGAATATGACAATTAGAGCGGGTTCGAGTTACTGGCATATGGGTGGAAGTTTGCATAACGTCAGCAAAATTATTAATCATCCGAATGCGGATATTCGCAGTTCAGGATCAATTTATGATGTTGCTGTTGTTGAGATTACAGATGAATTTCAATTTGATTACAAAACTCGAAAACCCATTGATCTTTATACGCATTTTGATTTTCAAGAAATCGCGTATCCTAATATGTCGGCTTTGGTTACTGGCTGGGAAGCTTATGATCTCATTTATAATAACGAAACTGTAAGTTTTTTATTGGTTTATATTTATTTTTAAATTTAATTATATATATTTTAATTATTTTTACAGTCAAAAGGTTTAGTTCCAAAACTGAGACTACAAAACATCGATGTAATCGTTGAAGACATTAGTTCTTGCTATCTCTCACAAAGGGCTAGATTTGTTTTCTTCAGACAATTTTCTCAAAATTTATCTCTTTTATGTACTCGGCCAGATCACAGAAGCGATGGTTCTTATGGAGACTCTGGCAGTGGTCTTATAGTAGATGGGAAGTTGGCAGGTGTTCTCTCATTTAGTTATGGCACATTAAGTAATAGGATCCATCTTCATACAGCAATAAGCTCAGTTAGTAAATGGATCGAGTGGATAAAAAATTCTGAAGAAAATGAAAATTTTTCTTCTTTTGTTGAGGAATTACAGTTGAGTATGAAATTTTATTTCTTATTTTTTTTTTCTATTATTTTCAAGGTGATTTTTTCTATATTAAAATTAGTAATGTTGAATTGACTCTTTTTTAGCTACGATTTAAAAATCGCTAATGCTCAATCTATCTATGAGACCGCCTACAAATATGCAGAACCGTATTATGCTAAAAAGAAACCATCAACATCACCAAACCAGGTCGGCTAAGCCACCTTCGCGTTAAAAAAATAATTTCAAGCACAAATATCACAAGGAAAAAAACACCGCAATGAGATGCCTCGTACAATAATTTCGGCGAAAACACTGTCCATACACTACCGTGATATCTGTGCACTACCATCAGAACCATAAAAACAGTTGTAGGCACGAGTCTCCAAAAAAGATACTGCTTGCATAGCATGGATAAAGATCTGGTTGTCCTGGAAGAAAATATTTTAATTAATTTTATATTTGATTAATTCGATTTTATTTTGTACTGTTGTATACTACTTACATTGAGGGATTATCATAAGCGTAATGACAAAGGTACATTAAAAGACCAATTATTGTAGCGCAATAAATGTTTATGTTAAGAAAGATGCCAACAATCACGGGAAAGTAAGTTTCCAGGCCGACATAGCCAGCTCCAAGATCGATAGTTGACAAACTATTTGAATTTCCCTGAAACGATTGTTATACAAATGAATTTACAAATGAATTTAAATATCTGCCCGATATTGTAAATAATATTAAAAATTCATCTTTACCTGATAAAAATAAAAGGCATTACTTATCCATATGTAGAGATAAATTTTATTATCGTGATCTTTACTTTTTGTAAGATCACGAATTACAGTTCCTACTATTAATTGTAATGGTAATAATATTACATTGTAAGGTCTATGAAGAAGACAAGAAATGATGACTATTTTTTTAGTTGGCAAATACAATAACAGCCACGAATTTAATCTGTCGTTAGATTTAGTGATTTTTAGACGATAAATACTGAATATCAAATAAATAATCATAAAAATCCAAAAGATTCTGACCTCCGTGATTCCGCTAAATAAAAAAAATTAAATATTACCCACATGTAAAATTAACGTATTTTTAATTTTTAACTTACCGTGATTCGTTATAAAAATTAGGCTTGAGTACCACATCAGTCGTAGCGTGCCTTAAATATATTAGTACTGCAATTAATGCATTCAAAATAAGTACAGGAGGTCTCATTTTCGGCTGCTCGTAAAAATAATCCAAAATAACAAGCAATGCAAGGCCTGAAAAATTATACAATTGTAAAAAAAAAAAAATTATTGTTTTATAAATAGTTTTAGTAATTACCAGTTATAAGAATTAGTGTAATCCCAATTTTCGATTTCTGATTAAGTAACCAATCCGATAAGTCTGGTAAATTTCCATATCGATAACCAGTGCTATTTAATTCTCTTAATACTCGTTGGGCAATAATTATTAACAATAGTCGAATTAATAAGTATGAAGATTTACTTTCAACTTTTTTCTGGGAGGCATCAAATGCAAAAATTAGCAATACACTTATAAAATAATAATACCAAACTTGATGCTCTTCTTCAACAAAGCTACTGCTAATTAAACTTAAAGTTTGTGTAAATGTTGCTACCAGCAGAAAAATTCGTAATTTTGTTAAATTATTCAGCTAAAACATTATTTAAAAAATTACTGTTTTTAATTTGTAAAAATTTAATTGTATTCGTTTGTCTTGGTTTACCTTTTTCAGAAAAGATTTTATTCCATCAATTGGTAAAGAATATGATGCAAACAAGTAACTATTCAATAGTAATATTAAGGAAATGGGAAGAGTAATAAGAAAAAAATGTAAATCTAATCCTTGAGGTAAAACAATAGGTTTTGTTTCGGAATTTAAAAGCCAGTAAAGAAACATCCAAATACTAGAAGTTGCAATTAAAACGATAAAAAATCGTTTAAATGAAAAAATTGTTGATTTATTTAAAACCGTCATCAGGTACAAAATCTACAATAAATTCAAATTTACATAACTTAATTTTTATTAAAATAAAAAAAAATAATAAAAAAAAATTACCTGAAACATAAATATCACAGCTATAGTAATCACATCGATGTCATATCTAAATACATTACTAGTAAGATCATTTTTCATTTCTAAAATTACTGATTCGTACATAGAAATGATTTTATTTCCACTATCATCTGAATTATCTGAATTCAACCAGTCATTATAAAGTTTTATAGCTTTTTCATACCTTTTATAAGTTTCTGCACCAAAAAAAAAAAAAAAATTAAAATCCAATCATATCATATATCAAAATATTTCAAAATTTAATTCTCCTTACCCGTATACCGATAACCACTAGTCTTACGATAATGAACAAACAACTGCCTCGCATTATAATGCAAAGCAAACAATTTTTGCGATACATCCATTCCAATGATCAAACCAGAAATTAAAGCTCCCGAGCTTGCAAACGGTATTGGAACACCCAAAAGCACAGCCAAAGTCGGTGCAATGTCAATCTGGGATATTTCCTCGTCTAAATTTTTTACAGACTCGCAAGGCTGACCAAACGCTACCAAAGGTACGAGGGTTTCTTCTAAACTTGAGCCTCCGTGACTCCCTGAATCTTGCATCCCGTGATCTCCACACATGAGAAACAGAGTTGATTCGCCTTTATTATTCTGTGGATAAATATATCGTATATTTATAAATATTTATAATTTTTAATATATATTTTTAATAATGAAATAGACTTACCCACTCTGAAACTTGGGATTCTATCGTAGCTATTATTTCATCCATTTCACGAAGCTTCGTCTTAATCAAGGGACTACGAGAACCAGCTAAGTGGCCGATATGATCCAAACCCAAATAATGCAAAATCATAATAGTCCAGTCGTTTCTTTCAAGCTCGATCGGTATATTTCTTGTGACATTTAAATCTACCTAAATATATATTATTACTATTATTAAAATTTGTCATTTTTATCACTGCTTTTATTAAAAAAAAACTAAACTTACTTCCGTATAATCAGATATAAAAAATGAGCCCGTGCCTTCGAATCTGTCGAACGAATCCGGAAAAAGTTTAAGCCAAGTCTCGTCGCCGTAAAACACTTGCTTGTATCCTTTATTTTTACTTTGACGCAATATACTATCCCCTCGTACTTTTTTAGCTCCAAAATTTAAGATTACGTCGACGAAATTCGGTACTTCTCCTGTTGTCATTGACTAAAAAAATTTTATTTGATATATAAGTATATAAAAAATTGTAATTTATTTATTTTTTTTTTATTTACTTTTAGCCTGGGTAATGTTACTGTCGGAGGATGTACTCTCGTCTTGTACAAACAACTGGATTCGGGTCTTTTTAATAAATTTTTTGTTTTTGGCAAATTTTCATTGCTTTTGAGTCCAGCTACAAAATCCCATCTTAAAGCGTCTATAACCATAATAATTAATCTGCGTATCACCGGCTTGTAAACTTCGTTTGTTTTGATTCTGAAAATTATATTAAGCAGTAAAAGTATTTGATTTAATAATTTATTTTGATAATTTTATAAAAAAAAAATTACAAACCGCGTTTCATTAACGAACGTCGGGATATCTTTTTCCGAAGCTACATTGATTTCGTTATAGTTTATCGGAAAAAAACCATAAAGAAATAATAAAAGTGATACTGCAGCCGTAACGATTAAGTAATTGAAAACGATGCAACTTTTATGAGAATCATAACTTGAGCAGGAATTTTTATTTACGGCTAAAAGAAAATGATAGAAAGCATATATTGAGTTTAAATTTTTAATTAACCAAAAATTAATGCATGTGAAAAAATAACAATAACAAAGACATTAGTGCCAACAGATGCTTTAAAAATTTAGCTAATATTCTTATCTAAAGTTATTGCTTACCATTCATTATTATTATTATAAATGTTAAATCGAATATAAACAAAAAACTTCAAACGTGGCAAAGCCAAATAAATCAATATCATCCACAGGTGTGAAACTTTGAGAGCAGACTGATTGGAGTTAGTCACTTTTGGTCTAAGTTTCGTTACGAGATAAGCCATAGAATTTGATAAGAAAATTTTAGATAAGAATTTTTAGTAAAAGGGTATCAGTTGATTCACGGTCGTGTAATTTCTTAGTCGTTCTGTGTCGAAAGTATACAAGTTGAATTTATTTTTAGAAAAAATTAATTTTCGAGTGTGGTGTTGTGCAGAAATATGAAATATGGATTTTAGTTGCAGAAATATAAACGTGGGTATTGCATTGTTTTATATAAAGAGGATATGATATAACTGTACATAAGCCTTGAAAATATCAGTGTCGCAGTAGCGCCACAAAAGCAAAATGGAATAATAATCTATAAATACCAAAGGACATTTATTGTGATAGTAATAAGAAATAGCGCTTTTCTTTAACATATTAAAATTTTTTTATTCCGAAAAATTTCTACAAGCTAAATTTTTTTTTTCTAAACAATAGTCCACATTTCTTATGACAATTCATTTAAAATACAAGTAATCTTAAAATTATTTTCACAATAAAAAATTATCTTAATAAAATTCATTAATATAATAAAAATCCTAAAATAAATTAACAGATCTTTTTCACTTCACAATATTTATAGATCACAAATATACTTAACGTAAAATAAAATGTAAAATGTAACGAGTTTTTAAAAACCTAACAAGTGCTATGATTTGTCAGGAAGATATGGCTTATTGTAACAAATCTCTTGTCACTACAATTTTTTTGTGTGCCCTTTCATCCAATGATAAATTACAAAACTTGTTTCTAGTATTAATATCACAGTAAACAATACAGCGCAGTGCATAGCCTCGTACAATATTTTTGGAGAAAATACCGTCCATACACTAATATGATATCTTAAAATAATCATAATAATCATGTACGTAGACATTGGAACCAATCTCCAAAATGCGTATTGCTTGCATACTTGTAATGCAGTCTTTGATGTTCTGTAAGCAAAAGATTTATTAATTCTTGTAATTTTACATTATTTATTTTTTTTAAAAATTTATTTTAAATTAACTCACAATAATGGATTTTGAAGTGCATGGTCACAGAGATACATTAAAAAACCCAAAACTTGAGCAGAGTATGTATTAATAATTAAAAATAAGCCAGTAACTAATGGTTGATAAGATTCAAGTCCAACATAACCAGCTCCCAAATCAATAGTTGATAAGCTATTGGAATTACCCTAAAAATATGATTGACATTAAAAAACATGAGAAACCATTTTCTTTAAAAGTAATCGCAGTATATATTTAAAAATAGCATTACTTGGTAAAAATAAAATACATTACTGGACCAAATATACAGGTACACTTTAATACTGGAATTCTCTTCATTCTTGGTTAAATCGTAAATCATTGCGCCGACGATTAACTGGACTGGTAGCAAAATCACATTGTACGGACGGTGCAGGAGGCAGGAAATGATTACCCACATCTTCAAAATCGAAAACAATAAAATCGGTAGCAGGCTGTGCTTGTTGTGCCGCATTGTTTTCGTCAATCGATAAATGCTAAAAATCACGTAAACACACGTGAAGGCCCAATAATAATTTACTTCAATAAGTCCTCTGAGGAGAAAAAAAAGCGAAAGATACAATGAATGTTATAATCAAGGTTAAATTTTAGAATAATCAATTTTTTAAACAGCTTACAGAGATTCGGCATAAAAATTGGGTCTATAAACCGTATCGGCAACTGCGTGTCTTAAATATATTAAAATTGCTATGATAACATCTAACGATAAAACAATCGGTCTAGTCTCCCTTTCTTCGTAGCAAAAATCTAGCCAAACTAACAGGCCAAGACCTATTCAATTCAATAAAAATAATTATTATTTAAATGAAATAAAGAAAATAAATATTTAAACAAATGAAGCAGCATTTACCGAAAACAAGTATGGAAGTCATTCCAATGGTAGACTCCTGATTTAACAGCCAGTCCGATATGTCGGGCTCGTTGGCGGACTGATCGCCTGTGCTATTTAACTTTTTAACGACTCGCTGTGCGATCATTAATATCAACAATGGTATTGGCAGTTTTAAAGATTTTTCCCTAGCGGTTCTACGGAAAATGTCGTAAGCGAAAAAAGACGTAAGAGTGATGAAGTAGTAATACCAGATCTGATGCTCTTCCTCAACAAAGCTACTGCTGCTTAAACTCAACGCCTGCACCAGAGTAGCAATAGGTAGTAAAATTTGTAAACTTTTCAAATTCTTTAACTGAAATAATTTTTTTTTAGTTATATGAATTATCATATGAATAGTAAAACCTTATCTAAACTATATACTGTACCTTTTCAACAGGTATAGTGCGATTTGCACATAAATAACAATTTAATACTGATATTAGCAAGATACAAATATTAATGAATAAATAGTGAGAATTGAATCTCTGGAAAAATACGGCAGTTTTAGTTTGAGAATTGAAAATGTAGTTGAGAAATATCCAAACTACATAACTCCCAACAAAAACAGTAAGGAATTGTATACATGATATGGATCTTGTAGGCCTCTCTAAGGATATGTTTATGTACAATATCTGAAATTGAATATAATTAGTGTAAGCAATGTTTATAATAAAAAAATTTAAGGTTTACATATGCTTATCAAATACAATTCACTTACATGGCCCATAAATATTATTGCTAAAGTTATTGTGTGTATATCATATTCGAACAAGTTGCTAGTTAAATTGTTTTTCATTCCTAGAATGGCAGATTCATACATTTGAATAATATCATGCACCATTTCATTAGGATGACTGTGAGTATTCAACCATGCTACATGAAGTTTTATAGCATTTTGATAAGTTTCATAAATATCTAAAGAAAAACGTTACATTAGAGTTAAACACAAATTTATTTTAAGATTTGAATATTTATTTTACTTACTAGAATATTGAAAGTCACTAGTTTGTTTATAATGTTGAAAGAGTTGCTCTGCATTGTAATACAGAGCGAAAAGTTTTTGAGAAAAAGTCAATTCACTCATCAAATTTAATATAATAGTTCCCAAACTTGATGTGGGTATAGGAGTTCCTAAGAGTACTGATAGAGTTGGTGCAATGTCAATTTGAGCTATTTCTTGGTCTAAGCTTTCTTTATATGTACAAGGCCTACCAAATGCAATTAGAGGCACAAGAGTTTCTTCTAAGGTTGATCCACCATGACTACCTGAATTTTTCATTCCATGATCACCAGATACCAGAAATAATGTTGACTCTCCATTTTTATTCTAGGATTATTTATTATGTCTAATGACTAGGCTATAAAAATTTCTAAATAAAAAAAAAATTAAAATATTTAAGAAAAATTACCCATTCCGATACATATGCTGCAATAGTGTCAATTATTTCATCCATTTCTTGTAATTTTGTTCTAATCAAGGGACTATAAGGACCAACTAAATGACCAATATGATCAAGGCCTAAGTAGTGTAAAATCATTATAGACCAGTCTTTTTTGTTCAATTCTATGGCAACATTTCTGGTAACGTTAAGATCTACCTGAAAATAAAATTATTTTAAGTTGAGAATTTTCAGATTATTTTTTGATTTATTTAAAAATATATTTACTTCTACAAAATCAGAAACAAAAAAGGAACTTGTAACTTCATATCTATAAAATGTATCTGGAAAAAGTTTTAGCCAAGTTTCATCACCATAAAACACTATTTTGTGCCCTTGATCTTTACTTTGTCTTAAGATACTATCACCTTTAATTCTGTGGGCTCCTAAATTTAAAACTACATCTATAAAATTAGGCACTGATCCCGTTGTAATTGCCTGAAAAAATTTTTAATCAAAAAACTTTTCTGTACATTGACAAATATAAGTGATCAGCATTAACTTACTTTGATTCGCGGCATTGTGACAGTTGGCGGATTGACTTTTGTCTTATACAAGCAGCTGGCTTCTGTGCTTCTCAAAAGGCTAGTTGTTTTAGGCATGTTTTTACTACTTTGTGCTCCAGAAACAAAATCCCACCTCAAAGCATCTATTACCATAATAATCAGTCTTTTAACTACTGGCTTATAAACTTCATCTAATTTGATTCTAAAAATAAAATTGAAAAATTATTGTACATAATCATAGTTTGTCAAAAACTTTAAAATCTTTTTTTACCTTGTGCGTTCAATAATATTTGGAATATCTTTTCTTGTAGCTATTGCAACTTCGTTGTAGGTGATTGGGAAAAATCCATAAAGAAAAAGTACAACGGAAAATGCAGAAACAATAATTGAATAATTGAAAATAATACATTCTCGATATGACTTTTTGTACGGCCTGTGAAAATTTTTGTGAGCTGAAAAATAAAAAATTAAAAATCATCAATTCACTACCCCTTAAACTTGAAGTGTTTTTAATTAAAAAATTTTAACAAAATACTTGAACAAAATGCATTTAAACAATTTGAAATAAATAATAAGAAATTAAAAAAAATTCTTTTACCTGCGTGTCGCTTGAAGCTTTTCATATTTTCTGTTTTACTATTGCAAATCAATAAAACAGAAAAAACAAAACTAGGTTAGCACGTAAATAGAAAGACGACACAACACGTCGATTTCATATGTAGGATAGCAGAGTGTGTGTATTATTTTCAACAACAACAACAGCTTAATCCGAGTCTGGAGATCCGATGTTGTATGAAGAAGGCAACGGAAGAAGCAACTGGTGAAAATCGGCGTCGAGCTGGCATTTTTATTATTTGCTTTATTGGTTTTTAGTTGGAAAATTAAAAGGGAGATAACGTCAACCACCGCGCGTCCGCCATTCTTACGTCTTCTGCTACGGGCTGTCAACTATTATGACTCCCCCACGGTATGAGTGTATAACTATATATATACAAATACGTGTAGGGGGATGAAGTAAGTGGGGGTGCACTGGTTGGAGCCAGACCGGAGCGACAAATTTATAGACTTTGTTTTTTACTGTTTTTTTTTTAAATTTTATTTTATTTATACTACGATAGCTGCAAGCTCAGGATAATGCAATTATCTGCATCTTAAAAAATGTAAAAAAAATCATTAAAAATGATAAATTAGAAAAACTCTGGTTTTCTCCCGCGAAATTTGAATGTTAAGCTTATGTAAATTGTTAAAAATATTTTCAATTTATTTACCATTTTATTTATTATTTTTAAATTAAAGTTCTCTTATTCTTGTCAAATAAAAATCTGTAATTTAACATCATCCCTTTAATCGTATTTCATTTGTTTGAACACTTGGCTCTCAAAAATAAAAATATATCGTGACCAATTATCAAATAGCAAGCAAAATTTACTAGCATCCTTCATATCTAAACATTAAAATCGCGATTATCCATGCAAAAAAAAAATTAAAATTAAAAATCATAAAGCCCTGCATGCTCACGCGAGAGAGCTTGCATATTATACATAGTTATATTTTCGTGAATAAATGCTCGATCAATAATCAGAGTAGCAGGGAATATACAGTAGCGCCAGCAGAGCTCTCAGGCAGTATACTTGTATCAGAGGGTCACGTCGTCCGGCTTCAAGAGAGAAAGACGTGGATGCGCGCCCTTGTGGGTGTGTATTTGTGGGTGTTTGTATGAGTGTGTGTACTCCCTTCCGCCCTGGGGCCGCGGGCGGTTCCTCTCCCTCGGCGGAAAATTACACCGGTGAGTCAGTGTTTGGTAATTTAGAATAATACATTTTTTTTCAATACCTGTTTTTTATAGGTAAATTTTTTATTTATTTGTTTGGTTTTAAGCTCGATAGTGAATTGGTGTGATTTTTATTTTTTATTTTTTTGAAGGGTGTGTAATAGGGGCGTTGGTAATGTAAAAATATAGGTTGTGTAAGTGGTTTATCATCTTCGGAGTTTGTAAATTTACTAAGGTTTCGTTTTAATTTTTAATCAATTTTTTTTATGGATACATTAAAAGCTAAAAATAGAATATAAACATTACTACACTTTATCATTCGGAGCACATACATATTTTAACATTTTTAAACGCATAAGCTTGTACTGCGAATGATTTTTTATGCATTTTTATTTTATTGATTTATTGATGAAATTAAAAAAAAAACTTTTTATTAAGTAAAGCGATTTCATATTTGTATCCAAAACTTTTTACTCCAAACAACAAAACATTCAATAAAAATCAAATTTTAAATTCACCAAAAAAAAAATCTAAAAATAAAATGAACACTATCCCTACTTGCACATAAAACAAAAATCGAATTTTTAAAATTACAGAAAATTTTAAATTCTAAAAATAAAGCCAAAAAATATTCAGTGCCAATAAAAGAATATGGCATCGGTGGAAGAAAGTTGGCAAGAGGCTACAGAAGGTCTCAATGTCGAGGTATGCGAAACCTGGCTAAGCCGGCTGCTGGAAAATTATTCCGAGCCCAAGCGCACTTATCACAACCTTGACTCTTTAAAAGACAAGCTCGAGCGTTTTTCTGAGATTAGGGAGAGTCTTAAGAGTCCCAGAGCCGTCCTTCTCGCTTTACTTTTTCAAAAGTAAGTTCATAATATATTGAAAATTGACAGAATATTTAATATTTAAAATATGAATAATTCTGTAAAAATAAAAATATTTTCAGCTTTGAATATGATCCAAAAGCTCTGGATGGTGAGAACAAGAATCTGGAGCATTTTGGTGCATTTGCCGAGGAAGCTGGTATTGCAGCAGTTAGTATATAACATTTTCTCAAGTGTATAATTTCTCAGATAAATACAATAATATTCTGAAATTTTACAGGACTCAGAACTTCTGGTAGAAACGCAAGCTCTGCTAACAGCCGCTACAACCCACAGCACCGAAGCTCACAAGGTGGACGGAGCATACGGTGGCGAAGATGCACATTATTTGCTCGACCTCGACATGACACCACTTGGTGCTGAGCCTGACAAGTATACCGAGTATCGGGAAAAGATACGAGGGGAGTACGCTTTTTTAAGTGAACCTATGTACACTGCGCTTAGGCTTAAGGTATAATTTTATTTTTATAATATTTCTTTTTTAATGAATTTTTCATTTTCTTTTTATTAAAAATTTTTTTTTTTAATTTTACAGGTACTTCAAAATTTTCTACAAATACCCAATATCTTTGCAACTAAGGAATTCCGCGAGAGGTTCGAAGAACAAGCTCGTGCGAATATCCAGTCAGAAATCGAGTTGCTATCATAAAAAAGGTTGTACAAGAAAAATAAACAAAGATTGAAGTTAAAATAAAAAGAATAACAGATATTGGAAAATCAGCCTGGTGCTGCGGGGTATATTGGATTAAATGTTAGTGTATAGGCCGATTGAATGGCTTTGCAAACAAGATTTTAATTAAATGAAACGTAGGCTATTATATAAAAAGAATTCAATATTCTATATAGTTATAATCGTTTAAATACTTATTTATTTATTTTTTAATGAACGAGGTCTAATTTTATCTGCAAAAAGCTTAATTTTAGTTGTCACGAAATAATGTTACATAAAATTTATGCTCAATTATTTGTCACGTATAATTACGTCATTTTTTTTGATTGACACATGACGAGGAGTATTATTAATTTAATCATTTTTAGAAAATGCATTTACAAGCAGATAACAGTATCAGACTGAAACGACTGCTATATATGCACCTTACATTTACGCATATAAACAAGCGCTTTTAAGCGAAGCTATAGATTAAGCGCAACACAGTACATCCGAATAAATCATTTCTTATAACGAGTATTTGTATATGAATTTTACAAACGCAATATTCACTTTTGCACTTGATTGTTAATCGATTTTAGTCATAAGCTGTGAAACTGAGATTCTTATATTAAAATCCTTTTTTTTACTAGCACTTTTGTAGCTTTTATCGTTGCCAAACACAACTGAAGCTTGGACTAAAATTTTTTTCATCAATTGTTTTAAAACTGTCGTTGTTATTGAAATAAAAGAAGAAAAAATCTAGTAAATGTAATAGAAGACAAAAAGATAAAATGAAATTGCTAAAGTTGTGTATTTTATATACCTGTGAATTGCGAGAACATACAGAAATGTCTCATAATAAATTGTTTTAAGTGTAAAATTACGTATAAACATCGAGCCGAAAGATAAAACAAAAAAATAAATAAAATTAATAAATAAACTCGTTGTTAAGTTTAACGCAGAAAAAAACTAAATAAAAAAAATTGTTGTTTGTCGTATAAAAAAAAATTTAAAATTTAAATAATCGTCGTTGGTACAATGCTGCTTATACATAAACGTACAATCTCGTGTAGATCTCGTAAAAGAGTACAATAAAAGAAAAAAAAAATTACATAAAAATAAACAAAGTTAAAATAACATATTAATCTTCGTTATCTTTTTTTTAACAACCTTCCTCTTTATATTTTTCACTTAAATTTTCCTTGACAGCAACAAGTGACTCTCTTTTTATATTTCTTTTTCTTCAAACGCAGAGATTCCTCTAGAGCCTTCCTCTTTTCCAAAAAGATTTCTATTTACCCAAACCAATCAATAAATCAGCCACTTAATACATTTTTTTAAATTCATCCAAATAGAAAAAAATAAACAAACCTCTGAGTTTTCTCTGACTATTCTCGACCTTTCTCGCATACTCCTCAATGAAAGTCTTCTTAATCTCTTCAATACACTCCTTGAGTCTCGCTTCCTTCTCCACAGTCTCCTCCTGTTCTTTCCTCTTAATCTCAAACCTACAATCCCCAATTAAAAACCATCCATCACCATCACCTATCCTCAAAAACCAAAAAAAAGAAAAAAATCTCACCTCTTCAAAGTCTGAGCCAACCTAGCATCCCTCCTCTCCGCCGCAAGTCTCTCCAAATCCCTCCCCAGCCTAACTTCCCTCTCATGCGCGTGTTTCAGTGCATTTAAGAGACACTGCTGTTCTCGCCTGGCAGCCGCTGTCAATCTTTTCTGTATCCGCTCGCGTTTGCTCGCAAGCTCCGCAGCTCGATTAGCTCGAGCTTGAGCTTGCAGCTCGCCTTTACGGTACAGCCTCTCCGTGTCTTTCTGCCACTTGTCTATCAATTTACGCGATTTGATTTCGCGTTGTCGAGCTAGACCTGCTACCAATCTTGCTCGTCTTTCTTCTCGTCTCAGTCTACAATCGAGAGAAAATTTTTCTATTCCATCTGGATTTTATTTTTTGTGATCTTTAAAAAAAAATGGAAGCTCACCGCTCGGGTTCGCTGAGAGCTTGTTTGCGCGCAGCTTCCAAGATCCGATATTCCCTATTCAGCTCGTCTCGCCGATACAAATCACGGCGTATTGCTTTTGCATGGACTTTACGAAGGTACGCTCGGTAATCGTTGTACTCCCGCAAAGTACATTTGACACCCAGATCGCGCGTTAGCAGACCGGTCTTATTGCGAATGAAAAATTAAAAAAACAAAAATCGGTATAAGTTAAATCGACACATAAAAATAATTTAAAATACGAAAAAGAGAAATACCTTGATCATAACTTCCTGAACAACCGGTGTTCGACGAAAGAAACTCGTGAGATGCGGATCGTGAAGAGCTTCATAACTAAGCGGAGCCTCAAGATTATAAGGATCGCTGGTATCAAAATTCCCCGACTCCGCGTCACCACGACCTGATGGTATACGTAGCGGCTGGCCAAGTTTACGACGTACCAATACCAAATCCAAGGGACCAGGTATCAATGGTAATCGGGTATCAAGTGGTGTACGTTGCCAACGTGCTAAACCCACTTCCGGCTTTGCTGCGGATTGTGGTTCGGGTATGATTTTTCGAAGATTGTCCATGTAGCTGTAATAAAGATTTTATTCTTTTTTTAAAAAAAGGGTGGAGGTTAAAAAGTATAAGTAGGGAAAGAGATTGGTAATAAC
>JAPYZE010002164.1:0-23210 GCA_030522805.1 Leptomastidea abnormis
AGAGAGAGAGAGAGAGAGAGAGAGAGAGAGAGAGAGAGAGAGAGAGAGAGGGAGAGAGAGAGAGAGAGAGAGAGAACTATATATAAGGGACACATTGCAGAGACGCGTCATCGGCCTTTACTACTACTATTAATACAAGTCGCGGAAGAGCCGTGTTATCAGCGTCATCCGATCGAGTTTCTCTCCTTTTATATATAGGTGTATCCATTTATACAGTCAAGCTACAAAACCGGAGGCGTCACATACTCACTCATTCGTTGTACGATAAGCCATTCTCTCTCTCTTTCTTTCCTTCTCGCAAATAATACAGTTTCCTTTCCTCCTTCTCTCTCTCTCCCTTACCACATAATTCTGCATTATTGCCTCCTCGCAGCTATTATTGGAGCAGCTCGTCTGATAATATACGCTATTCTTATTTTATACTCATTCTTTCTTTCTCTCTTGTTCAAGTTCGAGTGTATTTACTCCTATACTAGTGCATATATGCTGATATCCGGAAGCGCGACTTTATTAAATGTGTATGAGAGAGAAAAGGAGAGAATAAGAGTTGCTATACTCTCGCTCGCGTATATTATTGGTGAACGATTACCGGCGCTCAGCTCTCTTAACCTTTCACTCGCTTTAACGTGTATATGGCGCCGGCCTGTCGGCGTCTTCCAACCGCAAAAAAAAAAAGAGAGAGATATAGTATATATTCAGTCGCAAGCTTTTTTAATCCACCTTGCTAAGGCGCCGGGGATATGGTTATGAGTATATGATAATGTGTGTATTACTGATGCCGATCGCGATAACCACACACGCATGTATATATAATATATACGGGTGTGCTGCGACGCCGATTTTACACGTGCGTTAACTTTGTATGTGTCTCAAATGTGTTTATTAATTATTTTTTTTATTTCTTTTTCTTTAGTGCAATTTGATATATAATGTGCGTATATGCATGGGTTTTACAGATCTTGAAACGATTTTATATTGCGTAAAAACGGATATGTTTGTATATATCGGTTTATTGGCGCCTTGATATATACTTATGGTGTTCATATTATAATTATTAAATATATAGCAATGTATTTTTTGCGTTTTTTTTTTTACCAAGATTGATTGAAGATTTTGCTACATTGTCAGAAATGTATACTTTTCATAGTAAAAATCGGTAACTTCTTTTCAACATTCATGATTTTTCATTCAAAACTAAAATTTTTTAGTGTAGAACTAGACTTACATTAGTAATAAAAAAAAATTGATAATATAAATAAATGGTATGATAAAATATCTTACCGCGACGAGTATGCTGAGAGCTTCAATTCGCATAGTAGCTGGCCGGGCCAGCGTTAAGGCCGTCGCTTCGAAAAGCGCGTGGATCGAACTGAAATGCCGATCCCTGAGCTTTGCTGGTTAAAGATATTTAAAAATCCTTTGTCGTTGTCGTTATGCTGCTCTTCTTCAAACGATCCCCCCTTATTCCCCCCACAAATATGCTCTTCTTTTCTTTCTGCCTTATCAAACACGTGCACAGAAACCCACCCCCCGTCGGCTAAAATCTTCTCCTCACCACCTCCTCCTCCTCCTCCTCCTCCTCCTTCTCCTTACGGAGAAAGAGAAAGAGAGTAGAGTTAGCCACTCGTTAATCCGCTCAGTGCCCTATAAGGCTAATGCTACTGCTATTACTGATCGAGCCCAAAGATGACGACGATAACGATGATGATGGTCTCTTCTTTGCTCCGATCCACCTGGCCCGACGTTAAACTCAATTATTGCGGCGTCCCAAGCCCGTGACATGGCGCTCGCCTTGATCTATAACATTATAAAAAAATACATTGATTATTATTATTTTTTTTATTCTCACTCACGTATTTTTTTATATTTATTATGTTCAAGTATATAATCGTAAAAATTTTTAAAAATTAATATACGAGAGTACATAAATTTAGGTATATATGCCAGCGCAGTGAATATTCTGGTGCATCATCACACACACACTGGTCGCAATTGATATGCACCGTGACTGCTCTCGAGTACTATAAAAGTTATGAGCAAAGCTATAAAACAAACACACACACAGACATTCACACAGAGAGACTTGAATTTCTTGGAAAGAGATTGAAACGCATTTTCCGTATCTCTGAATGAAAAGGAAGAAGAAGAGGAAGAAGTCCAGTTCTTCTTCTACCCACATATGCACATACATACATATATACTGTAAGATTCGCAGCGATCCACGTAATGGACTACGTCATTACGTCAGATCTTCGTCCTTCCATGAGCCAAAGGACCATTTTCTCTTCAGGGAGCGTCCATGCGATAACCGGTGCTATATGTATGTGTGTACGTGTGTGTGTGTTACGATAGGATTCCCATAAATCTCGGAAGCTCTCGCTTGCAAACAGTATAAGTAAGTCTACTCGGTGTTATTGTGTCTGTGTACGAGTAAAATCACGGTGCGCCCACACACCTGCCCTTCGTTTTATCGCGGTATACATATATATAAGAAGTGAGACCAACGAGAAGTATGGAAAGAGAGTAAGAAAGAGAGATGAAAAGTCACTATGGGAGTGCCAGTATGAAGGAGTATGACCAGGATATGATGGTAGAATGGGAGAGAGACGTCGTTTCAGAGTAAATGCTGTAGCGGAGTGAACGGTGGGAGGGGGGGAGTATGTTTTACGGTGAGAGTAATAAAGTGTATGTTGGAAGGAGGAGGTAGAGAAGAAGGTAAATTGAGAGAAAAGATTTTTTTTATTTTTTTTTAAAAGAGAGACGCTTACTTCTTGTGGTGACCACGTTTACGCGAAAGCTTTTACGGCTTTTTCTGCTTACTGGTTAAAGTTTTTTTTATTGTTGCTTTGCAAGCACACTGTGAGTTGAATGAGAAAAAGGGTTCTATGATGCGGGTATATAGTATTGAGTAAATTGTTTTTGAAAAGTTTTTTTTTTTTTTTTGCAAACTTTTTTGCTTAAGAGTTATTGAGAATTTGAGATGTACAGCAGATGTAATTTTATGTAACTTGAGTATAACCGCATGATTCGTTTAAAAAAAAAATATATAGTTAGATTCGTTTATATGTCACATGTGTATATATAGATAATTGTGCAAAATTTATTTTATTTATGCAAAATTTAAATAATAAAAATTTCAATGTAATATATTTTATGTTATTATCAACAAATTTTCATATTTAAAGTACAACGTGAGCATAATATAAATAGTATTTGGTATTTGTAATAAAAATGTGTTCCAGTTTAACGCACATCCCATAGTTATTTCTATATGCTAATTTTTATTTTCCATTATTTATCTGATTTTTCTATATAACTATTGAAAAAGAAAAGAAAATTTTCAACTTGCAACTATGTGACTTGTGTTAATTTTTGCCTCATTCCAATATCCATTGCTTTAATGCAAATGACAATTGTCACGCAAAGGGATATCATTCTTACAAAATATCAGCAAAAAATCACGTGTATCATCATTATAATCATCATAAATTACTAAAGAATGTATGATTTCATTTTAAAATACATAATTATAGGATTAGTCAAACGTATTTTAATTAAGCATATTATCTTGAAGTCCTACACATTTGAATAATTAAACACACAGAAGTTCCCGCAAAGTTATAATTTTAAATATCATTGATAGAAAAAAAAAAACAATTCTCATCCAATTGAGAGCAAGACGATTAGATGTCTTTATTAGCATTAAATAACTCAATCTCAGAAACGAATCAACTCGTAAATCTTTGTATATATGTATAGATAATACGATAAAAGCAAAAAAGGACAAAAAAAAAAGATTTTAAGGTACATATTTCCACGCTTGGTGTGCAGAAATACACTCAATTCACAAAGATCGTAAATCATTTACACTTCCCTTACTCTTTTCTATATATAAAATTTGCTGGGTTTACCATATACCGTCCAGCAGCTCTATACGTTCGACCTCGAATGATATTTCCTCCAATTGCCATTATATGCAATGCTTGAAGAATCGCAGAGCTGATATTCTGATATTTTACTTTCATGACTCGTAAAATAATTTTTTTTCTTTTGCCTTATAAGGTGTCTGAATAAACTCGACCTTTTCTACTTAACATACTTTACGAAAATTAATAAAAAAATAAAAATTTTAATTTGTATCATAATCATTCAATTATTTTGATAGATTAGCCTTTTTTTCCTAATACTACCACACAATAAATAATCATATACCAATCAAAATTCATCGATATCACACTCGTTTAAACTTAAAAGCTACACAGCCACTGTCATTACAACGCGTTCAGCTGCAAATCAAAACGACTGATCGTCATCATAGTCGTAGTCGTCAGGAGCAAAACGCGATGTGGCTTTTTAAAAAATCGCGACATAAATGCATCGCGCATGGCTGGGTATATATGTACACTCTTTGGTTGCTGCTGCTGCTGTTACTGCTACCGATGCTTGTTTACTCGTGCAGAGGATATGAATTTCGACTGCCAAGTTAAATTCCCGGTAACACCGCTTGTGTGTGTGTGTGTGTGTGTGTGTGTGTGTGTGTGTGTGTGTGTGTGTGTGTGTGTGTGTGTGTGTGTGTGTGACTTGCGCGTTTGCTTGCTTCGCTTTTTAGATTATGATAAATAAACTAAAAATAATTTACGAGCTTTCGCTTGTATAGATATATGTATATATACCTGTGTACATGCATTTATAAAGTTAGTGCAAGTCATGCTCACAGAGATAAAAAGAGAAAGAAGAACGTTTAACGATCAAAGTGATGGATTCACCTAACCGAGCATGAAAATTCCGGCGTTTGATCGATTATTTTTGTAAAAGGGCTATGCTTTTTTTTTATTATCTCTGAAAATTATTGCACTTCCCCGATTCTCAAGCATAATTTAATTTTCAATCCATTTACGTTTTTAGACAATTGTTTATCAAATTTTTAAAAATTATTTTATAATGTAAGTAGTTTTTAATTTATAACGGATAAGATCTTGGTAGTTTCGCGAATATGTCAAAAATTAAAGGAATAAGACGAGAGACATAATCAAGAAAAAGAAGAAGAAGATAAAGTAAAAGATTGGCATTCCCGAGAGCCAAGACTAAATGAACAAAAAAAGACAACAACAAAAACCAATTCTAAAAAACGAGATAAAATAAAAGAAGAAGATTAAAAAAGAAAACTACACATCTACCTCTAATCGTGCATCAAATTTTCAAGTGGCTTACTTATTCCTTGAACAATCAAGTCAAAAACAGAGAGAAAATAAAAGAGTACCAGGAGAAGAAGAAAAAGAAAAAGAAGAAGAAGCAAATACACGCTTGTTGTTCTTGATAAACATCTCAATTCGCATTTCCTGGACTTAATCCTGCGACCCGGACGGATGCATTAACTCGACTAAAAGGCGAACCTAAAAGAGAGAGAGAGAGAGAAGAAGCTGATAATAGAGGGAGAGAAAGGCGTGCAGGCGATATACAAGCGCGTGAAGCAGCCATCAGCGCATAAAGAAAGAGGCAGTGGTATATAAAGGAGGAGACAGGAGGCTGGACTTTGCGATCCGACTTGATGATAAGGAGCTGGTGTATATAAAGAGAGAAAGGAAAAAAGTGACTGCGTGTCTGTGTGTGTATATCTCTCCCACTTCGATGTGTACTTCTCTCTCTTTCTCTCTCGTGTTTTTCTCAGCGGCTTGGATACTCTGTTATTATTTCATTAACGTTAATCGCTAAGGAAGATATGGGAGGAGGAGTAATGTTAAAGAGGATCGAATAATTTTTTGTGTTTGAGTGACTCAATTCTGATAAGATTATTGTATTTTTGGTGAGTATGGTGTCTGTTTTTTTTTTTTTTTTTTTTTTTTTTTTATTTTTTTATATTATTTTTTTTTATTTTTTTTTTTTTTTTTTTTTTTTTTTTTTTTTTATTTTTTTTTTTTTTTTTGTTTTGTTCTAATGTTACAGTTAAGTGGAATCATGAGAATAATTTTATTTGAGGAATATATGTGAATATATATATGCGGTGATGATAGTATACAATATTTAAATTGTTATACGTTTTGGAACCATGCCAAATTACACACTTGACCTATACATTCTCAAATCTTTTCCTATGTTCTCCAACTAATTACATAATTAATTAAGTAATTGAATGTTAAAATTTTAAATGAAACGTCTTTAATTTGATTATAAACTAAGGGATGTGAGGGCTGTTAGTGTGTTTGAAAAATAAAAATTAAAAATATACATTTTGATTTCAAATTATTCTTGATTAAACAAAACAAAAACTACCAACAATTTTTAAGACTACCAATTACTTTTATAATTTTTGTGCAAGTTTTCAAAAAATTTGACAAAAAAATTATAAACCACAAATGAAAAAAATAATAATAAAAACTATAAATTTCTCCATACAGATTATGATATTTCAAGCTCTATAAGCAGCAGCAGCGAAAAAATTAAACATCGAATATAACGACGAGTCCTTTGCTCTTCCTCTTTCTCCCTCTCATCCACCACATATCCCTGCAGGCTAAATAATCCAGCAAAAAAAGAGTCATTCACAAGAAGCGCATGCACATGCAGTTGAGCCTATACACATAAAGGAAAAAAAGAGAAAGAGAGAGAGACCTCACGCACCGTAACCCAATCTTATAATACACGCGTATGCGGCTTCTCGAACGAAAGGATAATTCGTATACGGCAGCAGCAGCATCAACAGCAGCCAAGAAGGGAAGCTGAATTCGCTTAATAAGTGGACCCCCCTTGCTTTTTATCTTTAATCGGTTATTGACGAGCACGTTCTGTTCGTATATAACGATACTTTTGGCTGAATGGGCTTGTTTCTTACTTTTTTTTTTTTTTTTTTTTTGGGTAGGGACCAACAAAATTGGTGTAATTACGCAATTGCTTTTTGCCTGTGTGTATGTATGTATATGTATATCGAATTCTTATGTGTGTACAAGAGTGAAGAGGATAAGAAAAAAGACATGTGCGGTTAAGGTTTAAGAAATTGTTTATTAAGGGGGGGAATCGGTCGCTGCGCTTGGCTTATTCTCTTCCATGCGCTTGCTGACGTCTCAATTAGTCTCGGTATATTATATCGTGTGTGTGTGTGTGTGTGTGAGAGGCGTGAGAGCATTTTTTGGCACCGAGTATTGAATTTATTTCCCTTCGATATTTCTTCTTTATTTTATCTTTCTTCTTTTTTTTTTGTTGCTTCTGCTTTTAAGGAAGAAGCTTTTACAGATCTTTATTGCTGAAATATACTAAATTAAATAACGTTTGAGATTTTTATTTCGTTTGTTTTATTGGTTTGACAAAAAGGAAAAAAAGTTTAATCTAATTTGTAAGTGGAGCATCGCACTTGCTTATATATATGTATGTGTGTGTGTGTGTGGGGACTTTTTATTGCATTGATATATATCTCTTATACGAGAGAAGCAGATATTGGACAAGACCATTTAGCTTTGCAGGAAATGGCAATTACATTAATTTAAAAAGTAATTGATATTTACAGGAGCATATAATTTTCAGTGAAGATCCTTTCCCATCCTTTTCTCTATAACCGAGCTAACTTCTCTTTTTTCTTTTTCTCTCATTTTCTCCTTCCCACTCCAACAGTCGTTCGGGTAGTTTTTCGTCGTTTATCTATACAAGTTTAATATTTCATTTTCGAAAACTGGTCTTTCGTATAAAACAGCAAATAAACTTTAAGCTCTTGCATATATATACGTATGTGTGTGTATAAACAAACAACATTTTGAACATAAATTTAAATTATGCACTTTAAACTAATTACTAAAAGATCGCATAAAATATAAAATCTTACAAGTTAATGGTTTTCTGATAAATCTTTGAGAAATTAAAAATTTTAATAAAAACATGGAGAATATTCTAGGATTTTCGTCGTTTTTAATTAATTTAAAAAAAAACACTTCCTGTTTAATCATTTAATTTGGCAATCATTGAAAAATCGTTATCCGTTAACTTTCCATGTTACTCAATCGCGAAAGAGAAAAAAAATGTGTATAGTTGATTGGCTGATAATTTATAGCCGAAAAAGAGGCGAAAAGGTTTTTTTTTTGCGACGGGAAAGACGCGTGTCCGCAAAGATGCATCAATCAAGCTCGTGTACGCACACGTGCCTCTTATGTATTCGATCTGCTTGATGATTATGCAGGTGTGTACCTTAAAGATTTGAATGCGCGAGTAACGAAAAAAACGTGATCTACTATTATAACAGTGGCTATAGCGGTTTGGAGGATTTAAAGCGATAAAAAAATATTGGATGAGTATATTGTAATTTTAATAAAAACAATATTTAATAAAATTATCATTTTCTTAAAAATTACTTAAAATTTTTGTTCTTGGGTAACTAATATTTTAACTTTTATCAAAAAATAAACTTGAAAAATAAGCAAAGAAGAATAAAAAAAAGCTGCCTGTAATTCATACGTTTGTTCGAATTTTAAAAAACAGGTTCCGTGAGAAAGTTGAAAAAAACTTTTTAAAAGTCCTAATCTCGAAGATTTATTAATTTTTTTTTTGCACAATAATTTATAAAAAAAAAAAATCATTTAACCCAGCCTATAAAAAAACAGTTGTATACAGAAATTTTGTCATATAAAAAAACTAATCTATTCTACTTTACAAAATTTAAATTAAAAGAAAAAAAAAGTATATAATCAACAAAAAACCAGCAAAGTTTGACTATAATTTTCAACTTATCCCCCCACACAAATTCACGCAAAACTACCGTTAATCAGACGAGAATTACAAACGATCATCTTCTTTTTTTTTAACTTTACTCATATCTTCCCCCTTGGCGCGTTCTCACGTTCTTCCAAAACTTCATCTTTGTGCACAAAAAACAGCTTCATTCACCTTATACAAGCCCACACACACACACACACATACACAGATATACATCGCACCTCTCACGCTTGCTCACGAAATTAAGAAATGAAAAAGAGATGAAAAAATAAAAAAAAAACAAAAAAAGGCATACAAAAGGCGATGGAAGCAACCAATCTGACCGAAAAAAAATAAGAGGCAATAAAGTAAGTAAAGAAAGAGGCACACGCGCAGAAAGTTGTGGAGAAAAGAAAGAAAAAAAAAGCCGATATACGCATGCATATATATAAGTTATGCAGACGGCAAGGCTCTCATGACTATATAGCAGAGTATAGCAATATAACCCGAGCACCTTCTACATAAGCTTTTTTCGTTCATAAATATCCGCAGTAAAACATTGGATGATAGCAGTGCGGGTGTTCGTATATACATCGTATACATATGTACCTATACATACACATAAAATCAGTTCGATATACCGATACGATCGCGAGTGCATATCGTCATCACAAGGGGGGGTCCAAGGATATAATTTTGAACTAAGACTTGTTTTTCTATCTATAACTCAAGAATATGTATGAAAGAGATTAGCATGAAATGCCGGAAGTCTTCGGTCTATCGATACGAGAAGATGAGCTCAGTAGCATAAAATCTGGTCCTTGATTATTCCCTCTTTTTTTTTTCATTATTTTTATTGATACTACTGCTTACAACCAGATTCATTTTTTCTTATATATATCAAATGCATTTAACTTAAATATAAGTCATTTGTACTCTTTGAGCTTTTCGCTTTATTACAACTTCACTATCGCGATAAAAGAGGAGTCGCAGAATACGAATATAGGACGAGAGTAAGTATAAGTAAAACAAAAAGGAGGCAAGGAAAGCAAGAACAACGTGAGGTGAGAGAAAGAAAGAACGTATATGTACAACATACGTTTATAAGTAAATGGAAATTGCAGCCGAATAATCGTCAGCAAAAACCAAACTCTCTTTCTCGCGGTCTCGTACTGTATATAAGTATGTGTAAAAAGCATGATTTTACTGCCGTATAGCCAAGAGTTGCAATATGCGCTCTTTGCCCGTTGGTATATATAGGCACCTGGTGACTTTATGCGAATAGGATCTCTTTCTCTTTATCTCTCTCTTTTTCTCTCTCTCTGTTTCTTTTCACGGGCGCGACCGAATTGGCATTTTTTTTATTCTTTTTTGTTCTTTCGTTATACGTTGCGTTTGTGAGACCCATTAAAATCGGCCTGTGTGTACTGGAAAGGTTTATTTAAGTTTTACTTGCTATGAGTATATAGTATAACCAAATGGTATTACATATATATGCATGTATGTAATGTATATATATGTATGTAAGTCGAGCGTCGACGTTTTCCGTGGAACGTTGGCGTATAAGAACCATGACGATGATTTATTATTTTCCTTTGTTCACTTCATTTCATATTTTCTCTCTTTTTATATTTATTTTTTTTTTCTTCGTATTATGATTTTTTAATTGTCTTAAATGTTAAACGTAAAAATATGTCATGTGTCTCTATAACTTGTACGATCACCATATAAATCATATTATAATGAAATACATTGAAGCTGCAATTGAGAAATTAAAAGTAATAATATAAAATTATTATGTTTTGATTACAGTATGATGCAGTAGAGCTCGTTGATTATCAGCTTATCATCATCCTCCTCTCATTCATCTGGATATAAGTATATACACACGCAGCTCTTGGCAAAATATCAAAAAGTAATGAAAAAAAAAATTGTAAGGTTTGCAAAGAAGAATGCCAACTTGATTTTTACATTGATAACCTACTACCATCATTTAAAAATAAGAAGAAAGTAAAGCAGTAAACCACTTCGAATATCGAACGGTATGTATAGAATTATATATTACGATAATTTTGCGTTCGATTATTTTATATAAAACTGTTTTTAAACAATATTATCGCAATATTAAATATCAAAAATCTTATTTATATACAACCTCTATTTTTTCGTAGAAAAAAATATAGGTGAGCATCTTTTTCCAAGAATTTAAATAGGTCAGTCCCGGCAAGACCCAAAAAAAAAATGTTTACAAAGTCCAATTTTTCGGTAGAAAAAAATGTAGGTGAGCATCTTTTTCCAAGAATCTATATAGGTCAGTCCCTGCGAGATCCAAAACAAAAACAACTGTATACAAGGCCCAATTTTTCCTAGAAAAAAATGTAGGTGAGCATCATTTTCCAGGAAATAGTATAGTTCAGCCTATACTCTATATGTGTATTAGCACCGCATATAGTAAACAAAACTCAGCTGTGCGAAAATATGAAGGAAAAAAGGCATCATCACGATCACTGTTATTGTCCTAATACGCGTTATATTATGGCTCATTAAATAGCCGTGAACTATCTTTTATAGATTTAGTTCATAAAATTCTCATTCATAAAGGACCTCACATGGACTTTAACAATAACAAGCCTAAAGACCCTGCGGGGCTTCTCGTTATACGCTTAGCGCTCTATCTGCTATATGTATATTTCTATGACTTACAACTTGCGGATCCAAGCGCGTATAGAGTCCGTGCAATATCAGGGACTGCATATATAACGAACTTCATATGGGAAGGTACATACCTCCGATATAGTATGTAACTTATACTGTCAAAGCTTGTTTGTGCTAGTTTTCATGGTTTTTATGACCTTGAATATATACTGTTAATTGGCTCTTTCTCTTTATTTCTCTTTATCTCTTCTGCTTTTTACTTTATAATATTTAATGATGTTTTTGCAATTTGTAGTTTTTTTTTTTCTTGGAGTATGACTTGTATTGCAAATGTAAATAGTTATTACGTTATTATTTACTTTAAACTTTTTAAATGTTCACACGTAAACTTAAATCAATATTAATTTTTTTTTTTTATTAAAAAAAATCAAGTTTATTTCGTTTTTAAAGCAATTATACATTGTTAATAAAAATTTTGATCCTGATTTTGTAATGAATTATCGTACAAAAAAAAAGAAGAAAGAAAAAAAGTAGAATTTTTTTTTCGTTAAAATCGAACACGTCGCGTGTGTTCAACTTATCTTTTTATATATGTATGTCTCGTAACTGCAATTTTAAAATCTTTCAGCGTTGTCGTTATGCGCGGCACCTTAAAAGCAAACATTTTTTTTTTTTTTTAAAAGGATTGCATTACAATTTATGACGCCGTTAACGGCTTCCCCCCTTCAAATTTATTATTCTCATTACAAACTGCGGCTTTTTTTTCACCCAAAAAATTATTACGTAAAAATAAAATTCAGATCTGCATATATACGAATTAAGCCTGTTTCTTCAAACATTTTTTTTTTTTTTAATCTCTTACACCTCAAAAACATCATAATAACAAGTTTTTAATATATTGATTTTCAATTTTCCCACGTTAAAAAAAAAAAACTTAAAATAAAAAAAAACAAACCAACATAACAAGAGAACCAGACCAAAATAACAACAACAACAACAAGACGTTACTTTCGCGATACAAAATATAGCAGAGAAAGAGAGATCACGTGAGTAGAATATTCATGAATTCGCGAATTGGGCGAGCTTTGCAAGTAGCCCCCACAACAAGTCGCCACCCAAGATAAGATAAAGAACCATTTGATAAGACTGTTTTTCAGGATAGGACAGATTAAGTATAGATGTTAAGACGAAAACAAAACAAAGTTTAAAAAAAGAAATAAATTAAGAGAATAAGAGAAAGCTACGGGGACACACACGATATTGTTGCATATACCTATATACTCGGTCGGGCAAAGCAACAACTCGGGCCACGTGCCAGCGGGTAATCGTTTCTGCTCGTAGCGTCGATTTAAGGCCCTCGAGGATTGAAGCATTTCTCTTTCTCTCTTTCTTTTTCTCGAGGATGCTCGGAAGAGAGAATAAGATACTCACGTGTGTGTGTAAGAAAGCATTAAAGCGTGATTTAGCGCTTCTGGTGGTAAGGCGCCGTTATTTGGTACGCCTCGATCTCGCCGATCGTTCGACAAAGTGAGAAAGAGCGAGAAAGAAGATACTTTAAGAAGGAGGAGGAGGAGGTAGAGGGAGAGAAAGCGAAATTTGCCTATTACGATAGGTCGGCAATCGGACCGTTAAGAGAGCTGCTCTTGAAAGAGACTTTTTAGTATATGTATGTATATGCTTTTTCGTCGTATACCATCGTACGAGCCTATTCTTTTTTTTTTCTTTCTCTCTTTTTTTTTCTCACTTCGTCGCGCTTTACCAACACTCGACAGCCTTCTATTAAGAATGCTGATGGCGTTTATTATTATTATTTTTTTTTTTTTAATAATAAAGAGCTGATGTTGTGGCTTTGAAAATTTTATTATTTGCCGTACGTATAATTATGTTGTCATGATTGAATATGAATGTTTACAGATCTCCTATCGTTGATTATAATCATTAGACACGTGAATTGCTGCTGCTGTTGCTGCTGCTTAGCTTATAGTTATTAAATACACATGTGTCTCGTTTATCATATATAAGAAAGTCTAAATTTATAATTGAACACTAAATTAAATTATCGCTATTATTTATTAATATATGTCGTTTATTGAAAAATTAATTTTTAATTGTATTTCGTATGGTATTGCCGGTTATTATTATAAATAAAAAAATCTTCGATACTAGATTTATTTGTGCGTGCAATTAAAAAAAAAAAAAAGACAAAAATTAAAAATCGCAAAACTTATAAATTTATGGTGTCATTGAAGTGGAACGTATAATTATATACATTAAAAATATGCAATGTAATGAAAGTCTTTTAAATATTAATAATAAATTATTTAAATTACTTGTTTATCAATACCTGTTTCTTCATAATTTAAAATTTTAATTGATAAATCGTTCAAAATATCGTTAATTACGTTACTTAAAAAAAAAAATAAATAAATAATTAAAATAAACTATTCAACTCACTATAACTTACCAACATTTAAGATAGATTAAATTTTTATACACATATATATAAAATTTCTCGCATCTAAACAAAAAAAAAGAGAGAAATTTTCTATGAAATTTTGAATAACTCATTTTACCGCACCTCACTCTATTTATTCACCTCTTATCCGAATAAAAACCTTTATTATCGATTATTCTTAAATAGACCCGTCACTCTTACGCCATAATTCTAACAATAACCCATAAATCAGAAAAAACCTTCCATATGTCCAGCAAACCTTTCAAAGACATTATTCTTATCGACATAACTACTAACATACATACATACATAAATACATAAAGATATTATATCTATACACATCCCACGTCACTCAATCATCACAGCAAGTCTAATCTAGAAGACTAAAATATCAGCATCTCAAGTTCAGAAAGAGATAGATAGAAAGAGAGATACATCTTTCGCGAAATCATATCAAGCAAGCTATATACACACACACCTTATCATTGCATTCGCATCACTATACACATATATCTATTTCTCACTCGTTTAAAAAGGTGTACACGCATTTATAAAGTGCTTTGGCATTTGCATTGGCGCGTGCGCGCGTGTGTGTGTCCCTTTTGTAAACGAGTCTGATATACACTATACTAGTTTCCAAGATGACGATCGTTATCGGTTGTCGGTTGACACTTGTTATTACATTCTGTGCTGCGCCATGCCACTGTATATAATATGTATATATATCGCTATAAAAGCGTGGGTTCAAGTTTATGTTGTATCTATGTATGTATGTATGTATGTATGTATACGATAGAGATATGTCGAATGATAATGTATGGTGTCAAGCTGTGTGTATGTATATGTGTGGGGATGATTAAATAAATGATCTTTGCTATATTTTGACGATGAGATATATTAATGGTTGTTTAGAATGAATTGAACGTGTAGTTATAGATATATATTGTATATGTGGGGAGGTACATGGTATTTTTAAATATGTATATATATATATATATAAGAGATTGCTGTTTTTTGTATGTGTTTCGTGGAAAGTTAACGGCGTGAATAATAACCTGCGTTTAATGATAATTTTTTTTTCTTTTTTTTTTTGTTTAGTATACAAAGAAATAAAAGAAATATGCAGATATTTGCTTGATTACGAGTGTATAATCAATAATTCTGTTATCCAACAAGAACATTAATAGCGTTTAATAGTTTTGCTGCTTATTGCTGCTGCTTATTGCTGCTGCTGCTGTGGCAGCCTCAGTAACGAGCAATAATTTACGTTATCTTGTTTATGTCTTTAGAATTCCTTTAATCGATTTAGAAAAAAGCAAAAAAATTTTTTTTTTAATTTTACTGAAGCTGCAATATATATAATATTTATATGTGTAAATAAATATTAAATTATCGTATTTATGGATTATCAAATTACAAACATATTTTTAAAACAAAAGTGATATTTATTAAAAAAAAAAAAGGGTTAGCACAGTTCACGTAATTTGTAAAAACAGTAAGAATTTAATTTCATTTCTCTTTAGTATTGGCTTGTAGATCTTTCTACCTCAATCAATCGGCTAATCTCCAACGCTTTCAATCAATTCTTTTTTTTTTTTTTTTTGACTAGCAAAACAAGAGAATATCATTCATCGTTCGGTGTCTATTTCACATTTTTAAGTCAGATACAAGATATATTAAAATAAAATTATAGTTCCGCTGTAGAAATCAATGAAAAAAAAAAAAAAATCTCGACATAGAAAACAGCTAAGATTGTCAGAAACATCATGTTTATTCTTACACCCCTATCAATTTCATACATTCAACACCGCTTGAATGAACGCGTCCATACGAATTATCGTTTCTAATCGTGTTTATATTATATATGGTATACCATACATATTAGTCTTACATCATTAAATTTTGAAATTTCTTTTTTTTTTTTGTGTGCATACTTGTAAGTCTATGTAACTTGCATAATATTTATAAATATTCATATAGTTTATATATAATATTTTGCACACTTTAATGTACAAACGAATCATATACAGTGCACACATGTCTTAATATGTGAATTTATATGAAGAATTAATGAAATTTGGCATGACGCCATTAAATTACCTGCCAATATATAAATATCAGCAACACCTTATACTAAGATTTTTCACCTTACATATTCATCAAGAAATGAACAAATACATATATTTCTCTCAACTACAAAAATAACTTGTCTCGAACAAAATATGACATTACATAAAAGATTTTTTTTTTTAAAATAGACGTATAAGATAAACAATTCATTCTTATATTCATTTCACACAAATCTTATGGAGAACGAGCTGCGAAAACATTTTATATATCGTTTAAAACATAAAAGAAACGCATAACTCTTTCTTTCTCTTTTAAACTACACGTTTTTTTTTTTTTGTTCCTATTATTTCCAGAACAACTTCACATAACACCTTGTTATTTGCTTTCTATATATCTCTCGCTTATAGAACACCAAATGCTTGAACAATGCAAAACATCAGTTCTTTGATCTGTAGCGAATTTTTATTTTTCTGTCACAATCCACGTAAATGGACGGACGTTTTATAAAAGGTGTGTATTCCTGAGAAACATAGCTACCTGGCGTCTAAGTTTCAAACGCAAAGTTGGTATGCGCAATAGTATTATATGAATTATCCTTGTTATGAATTATTGTTATATTCAAGATCAATTGTTCGGTCGATTTATAAATAGCTTTTTGTATGGGTATAGGATATGTGCATACCTTTACTATGATTTTTTTCTCCTTTCCTTTTTTTTTATTTGTCGCGATCCTTCGAGTTGACGATGAATTGATAAATTAAGTCGAAAGCGTTTTTTTTGCTATTTATAGATTCTTGGATATTATAGGGGAGTTTTATATGTTTTGTGATATAGATAAGCCTTGAGAAATCATTTTTTATTATGTGCTATCTTTAATGCGCGTAAATCGCATCAAAAAATTTTTATTTTGGATAAATATACTTTTTTTTCTTTTTTCTAAACGAACTTCTTTTCCATATTTATATATTTACTTATATAGAGATATATTTTTAGATTGTTTTAAAAACAGGTCTTTAGAAATATAAATATAAGTAAAAAAAAAAAAAAACAAGAATAATATAACATATATATATATTTCCCAAGACTCTCGTTACAGTATTTAATTAGTTCGATTTTAGCATATTACTTAATTAAATATTTAAATGAGCTTATTCGAAAGTGAATAATATTATCACAATAAATTACGCCTATCTGAACACACATACACGTATACACATACTCATTTGATTTCCGAATCCTTGAGCTTGCATTCACACAACATTATTGACTTCTTTATTTTTTTCTTGGCAATCTCTTGATCACTTGACCCAAGTGTTATATACTCTCACCATTAAGTAGTCCACATTAAATAAAATTTCATTGCACATTATTTTACAGTTTAAAATAATCATTATAACCGATCTTCGAACATTTACTCCTGTATGGTATAGCTTGAAAGTGTGTATAGCCGTTATCAAAAGTCGTTCGATAATTGTTTTACTACTCTATTCCAGTATTATTTCCTTGCTGTACAGCAGCCACTAGTAGATATAGCTTTTATATACCTCGTAATCGTTTATTACTCCAATTTCAAGTCAAACACCTTCTTTGAATGTATGTACGTATGTATGTATGTACATATAAACATACATCAAGCAACATTGCTAATCACTTTCTTCTCAGAGACACACACTACCAAGTTTCTTTCTTAAGTGTCTATTTGCTAAGCGGTTGTCAGCCTATGTGCCAACTAAGCTAAAAGCTCAGACGAGTAATCGGTTGTCGCAGTTTGTCAATTAGTTTTAAGCCAGTGTGTACATGTATATAATGTGTATACTCGCTTTATAATTAAAAGCAAAAGCTTAACGCACGTGGACCATTTGACTAAGGGTCTGACGCTTTTTAGTTGCAAGCTCGTAAGTCTTGTGTCTGGCCAGCTGCATTTGGATACAAGTCGCAAGCTTTAAAACAATGCTCTTTTTTCTTGCAAGCTCATCGAGCTTTTTTTGCTTGAAAATAGAAAAGCTCTCGGATATTTTCGTTCTTTTCATAGAAGTCATTTGAAGTTATTCTATTGAATTCAAACAAATGAATATTAATTAACGATTTATTCAAAGCACCAATTCTAATATACTAATAAATAATAATAAGATGATGCGATATAAAACATTTAAATACTATTTTACGCAATAAGCGTACATTAACAAATTGCAAAACGAATTATATTGTGTTGTGTGTGTTCCTCTTATTTTTATTATTATTATTATTATTATATCAACGAGATGTTTAATGGAATAAGTTAGAATAACTGGCGCCACTAAATAATATTCCAATGATATGTATAAAAAGCTCTCTCTCTCTCTCTCTGTTTTTTTCTTTCGTGGAGTAATTAATCATGTACTGCACCTATGTCATTCTTGGCGCTACTTATACATTGTAAGCAACACGTGTGTCCACACTATATAGCGCAATTATAAATTCATTTAATTAGCATGTAAGATGAGCTTTAGATATGATTAAATTGTTTCAAAGGAGGTAAAGAACCAACTATTGACGTGTGTATATAATTGTATGTATGTATGTATGAATATGTGTTGTTTGTATTGTCGTTATTAAAAGCTTTAACGTAGGCGTATGTCATGTGTTTTTTTTTAATTATAAGACTTCTTTTATTTACATAAGCAATTAACAGTAGCTTGTTGCCTGTCAATCGCATCAACATTTTCAAATTTTTCCATTGATCCATTTGAAATATGTTAGATTATAGAGACTTGTTTGATATTCATATATATACCTACTTAACATTTTTAACTTCCAAAGTAATTTTCATCAGTTTGTAATTGAATACAATCTCTAAAATAAGAAGAAAAAAAAATAATACTTAGCACGGATAAATTTATTAAAAACAAAACAAGGTGCAATGAGTTGTCTCGCTTCATCGGATAATCACATTTATAGTGACTTATAACCAAGTATAATACAAACACATACATAAATGAACACAGAGAACCGCGTAATTTCTCGCGATATAGTGACAGAAAAGGAGGGAGAAGAGGAAGAAGAAGAAGAAGAAAAAAAGGAACGGCTTATATCCTAAGCGGTTGCAAACACGCCTGCCTATGGAAAATCTGGCGCCGCCTCTATGATACTCGCTGTGGTAGGTTTTACGCCATTTATAAAGCAGCATTAGGATATATAGTTGACTGCAGAAAAAGAGACGGTATAGGTAGTCTCTAATATATAGAAATAAACCTACAGTGTTGGCGCCGCATGTATAGGTATACAAGTATATGTATATGAACGATTGTGCGGCAATATAGCAAGTGAGCACTGAGCCTTCATAATCGGTCTCGCGCGGTATCAAAGCGTGAATTTACCTCCGACGCTACTTACTATACCATATGCCTTGATATTATTGCTCAAAGCATACCCGTGTGTGTATGTGTGTGTGTGTGTGTGAGATATATGTGTTATAATAAGACATACGACGCGGACACTCGGCGCCATACATGCTAATTTCTCTCTAGAATCTTATATATCTATATGTATGAATGTACACGTGAGACTTTTCATCTCCCTTCTTCTTTTTTTTTTTTTTTTGTATAAATATATTTACGCCGTTTTAACGAATTAATGTCAAGATCCGCTTTATGATTAGAATTTGCTATATAAGCTTGTGTGTATATATATTTATAAAGGTGAGAAGAGTTGAGATTTGTGTTGTATATACCTATATATCTGTGTGTGTGTGTGTGGGCTTTACGCAAGACTATCGTTTTATAATTTATTTAAATACAATTATTTCTTACGATTGTTATTTTTGAAATATATAATTCAGTATTTTTAGCAAAGTAAATGCTGATTGTTTTTTTTTTTTTATTTTTATGAAAATTTATTGTGTTTTACCATACTCGACTTGTTCTACTGATTTTCTTGAACAATAGTCACTCTTACTTAAAACGATGTCTATTAAATAAAATAATCAATCCAATTAGTTATTTTCTCTATTCTTTAAATGTCAAATGTAATGATAAACCCACAGTATCTAAAATTATAAAAAGATTAATTAACCATCAATCTTTAACCCTTCACCACTATATAAGACAATTAATCATTCTTATTTTATTTCACACTCATAAAATTAACCACTTTAGTGTCTGTATCATCATCTCAAAAATTCGTTCGAGTGCAATGTACTCTCCTTTCACACATCCCAAAAAGATATATAATCTAAAAATTTCACGCAGCAGTCACCCGCAGCAGCAGCAGCATCAGCAAGTGGTCCCTAAAAACCAACGTCACTCGTTCTCAGTAACAAGCGTAACTAATAATCACATTCCGTATAGTAAGCTACGGTTCTTTTCTCATAAACCAACTGTAGCATCGATATGCTTCAGTTAACAATTCCTGACACTTCTGTGTAGAGCGTACCGAAGTAAATCAGAGATGGCTAAAGTTGTCCTTTTATTTTCTTGCTTCTCAATATGGTATAGAGGTAGATGAGAATGAAGTGGTAATTAGAAATTCCTTTTTTCTTTTTTTTTTTAAAGTAAATCGATTCTGATAGCGAAAAAGATTGATCGTTATTTTTTATATCGATGGTTTAGCTTTTAAAGTATATTGTCACACGGTACTACAGTTCAGATTATTAAATACAAATACACGATTGTTATAGATTATCGATATCAATCTATATCGATTCAAGGAAAATATGAATATTATATTAAAATGAAAAATAAAAGGGAGATTGCAGTTTTGCAGGACAAATTGTAATTTTCCATGAAACGATAATACTCTTATACATATAAATATAAAAACCACACGACATTGCTTAACCATAAATGGTATATATTGTTTGTGTGTATGTAAGATGAGTTATTATTAAATTATACGCTTTATAAGTAGTTAAGGGTTCCAACAATCGATATATCTTGAAATATATTGCTATTAATATATTATAATTCTTTCATATCTCTAATATATTGTAATTTTTTTTTCCAGATAATATAACTTACATTCCCATGTCGAGATTTATACATATTTTTTTCCAGAATAGCCGCTAGATAAAAGTCTATTTCCAACAATATTCTAACAAGAAGTCTGTTTTGTGTAAGTATCTATATATGTGCGTCCTTATTTTCCAGTATCTATAGTTGCAAAAACTTATGCTTATTATATACATATCGATCGATAAAATTGACTCGATATGCGATCGGTTAATTTTAACGATCGATTTATTACTGTCAGACTATCGAGTTATAGAGAAGGGAGAGAAAAGAAGTGGTTCATACAAAAAAAAAATCAGAACGGAAAAGCAGGTGGAAATGGATATAACTAATTCTAAACTGACTGACTGACTGGTCAGTAAGAAAAATATATGTGTGTCGATTAATTGAAAAATTCTTCTATCTATGAAAGAGCTTTTCTGAGAGCAAAAAATAAAAGGTGCTGGTGTTAGATAGCACAGAATACGTCTTACGTGTTTTTACGTCTTGTAATTGAATACTTTGTCAATAAAAGCGACTTACTGACTCACGTTATTCTTTAATTAAAACAGAATTTAAATATCACTCTAGATTCGATTTTTTTTCTTTTTCTATTTTTATTCACTTTTTCTCAATAAGCACGTTTTTTCATATTATTTTGGAAATCACATTTTTCCACAAAATATCCGACACTCGTCAACAGTTACGATACACAGACAGTATTTTGAAGTTGTCTCCAATTACTCATAAGGAAATCAAAAAGCTATAATACGTATATCGGCTTAGCTTGATACATATAAGCTTAGGAATTATTGCAAGCGCATATAATTAACTCTCTAAAGCGGCGACAACGACGACGACGACGACGCCCGTGTCTCTCACCCAAGATTCCAAAAAGCATGACAGCTGCTCAACTTCTCGGCGCCAAGCTTACACGTGTTTAATTTTTTTTTTTAATACTGCCCATGTTGGTGTTGTGGCGTCAATATATAGGTGAGAGATATGCGTGACAAGAGGCGCCATTTCATCGGTTGACAAGTAGCAAAAAATCTGACGCCCCGACGACGACGACGACGACGACTAGGCCGTACCTAGTATAGAAAAGTCGCAAGTCGCGACGCTACGTCGAGTCTATACTATATAAGTGCGTGTCTTGTTATCTAATTAGTAGTTCATTGCAACAAGTTATTCTCTAATAGTTTTGAACTGCATGTATGTATAATAAGGGCAAGGAGGGGCTGAATTACAGCTTAAATTTGACCTAATTATTTGTGTTTTAGGCAGATTTTGATTTTGAAATTTCTATGTATTTTGTCAAATTGACATTCCACTAGCAATATTTTTTTTATTACAAATTTTGTAAGTTTAGAAAAATTAACAGAAATTTAATCGAGCCTTAATTACGTCTAATTTAATTTATTGCTTTAAAATTAAGAACAAGTCTCTCGATCATGAGTTAAATGTTTTACCATCATCAATTTTTTTTCAGTAAATTTTGCGATATAGGTAAGATACTTACTAAAATTCCATGATAAACATATATTGCAAAATATCTTTAATCCTGCAATAATTTAATTTTTTTATTTTTGAATATTCTTAATGATTTCGTTAATTCTGTCTATATATATCCAATATCTCATAATCACATTTGTATGAAAATTAACTGACTTTTTTTTTATAACTAAAAACTATATACAAGCAAGCTCACAAATTATATACCAAATGCAACAACGAATTAAACTAATACCACTCATTAAATAATATCAGAATGTCAATATTCGAAAGAGTATACCTTATACCACTTACACACACTCGATATATAACTACAAGTATTCCACAAATGTGCGCTCATTTCTTTTTTTTTTATTTTAAATTTACTTCCGCTTTCACGTATCTCGATAGGCAAATAAAAAGCTTGATTTATAAAGAGACTTTAGGGGCAAATGCATTCGCGTATTAATTCTAATCTCATAAAATATATATACATATTATATGTATACACTTATTCTCTTATTTTGCCTATAAGGGGAGAAATAAAGAGGGAGTTCAGATTTACAGTCGCAGAAAATTCAAACTCACCGCAGAGCATTTATCGGCTCCCCAGGAATATATACATACACACATAAAACGTTCATCTCGCAGACTCTCTTTCTTTCTCTGTCTGGAAAAGAGGAGGTCGCAAAGATTCGCGACGAGAGAGAAAGAGAAAAAGAGCGCGTGGCTGAGACATTAAAAGTCTTTCTCTCTTTCTCTCTCCCCTCTACCGTTATCCGATTACACTTACCGGAGTAGGTAGGTAGGTCTGTCTGGACTTCCCACGGGCACGCGAAAATACAAACAAGCGAATGAAGCCATTATGTGTGTATATATATATATATATATATATATATATA
>JAPYZE010002165.1:0-19185 GCA_030522805.1 Leptomastidea abnormis
GCGGGGAGACGCTAATATTAAAAAATTGACTTTGTCAAATTTTAGAAACTATATGGATTTGACCAATGGGAGATTAACATCATCAAAGTATATTATGCATCAAAAGGATAAATTTTTAAAAATATGATGGTTGGTAAAATATAAATATTTTTTACTGTATTATTAAAGTAAACAAAGGTAAAAATTTTTAAGAATATTTAAAAAAAAAATCTATCTCTAAATTTAATAATTAGCATAATAGTTTTAAACAACCTATACAAATTAGTTCAATTCAAAACAAATTTTAAAATATTTATGGATGAATTAAAAAATGGAAATGCAACTTAAAATAATCAAAAGCAATTCTTGGTAAAAAAATAAATAAATAAAAATATTTTTTTTTTATAAAATAAATCTATTTTAAATAATGTTTTACTTTTATTTACTAATTAATTTTTGAGAATAATAAATTATAAAATATAATAAAAATATAATAAAAAATAAACCGATATATCGATTATCGTTATATATCGTTATATTTTGCCCCGATAAATCGCTGCAACGATATTTTCTCAATTGATATAATCGATGTTGAATCGATATTGGTTTTGCAAATATCGAACACCCCTATAACACTTTAATATTATAAATTAAATAACTGTTTCAGTAGGTATAGATTGTTACTTTTGCAACTCAAATTTATTTTTCAATAAAATGATATATCTGCAATATTTTTCCTCTCGTTTAAGTAGGCGTCAAATCAACGCTACTTCTTATATAAATTTGACGCTTCTATACTGTTTGCTAATTATGATTGGTGAATAATAAAATGCAAGATACTATAGCAGAACGTGTGTTATAATAGGCGTGTGAGCTGAGAGGGTGTGCTTAAAAATGTATACAAGAAATAGAGAAATTAAATAAAATGTGGCATAATGTATTGAATTCCGAGAATATATAAAAAATTAAAGCGATAGACAGAATTAATAAAAAAAAGCTCAAGCTTTCGCTATAATATTAGAGTATATCTATGTATACGAGTTAGCTCTGCTGTACCAGCGCGCAGTCGCGCACTTATATAGGTATCCCTTTCTATAATATTGCGCGTATTTAGTGTTTAGTGATCTTTGCGCAACGCAAGTACGAGGTACGAGCAAACCAAGGTGACGTAGTCCTCCACGCAGTATCTTAAAATATTTTTTTTTTTTATCTAATACACCTAATTACGAGAATATTATTCACGACTCTACGAGAGAGGAAGGTAAATGAGAGAATTTTCACAAAAGCACAGCTGCTGCTGTTGCTGGAATTAAAGTCAACATGACCGAGACAGGCGGTGAACAGTACTCGACTTGGGTACGTGTACAATATTATATACGTGCATTTTAATATCTCAATTACTTACAAGTGCATTGGCTTTGTTTGATTAAATTGCTTATCATTTTTTCGCTTGAGTGAAAGACAAAAAAAAAAGAAACTTGCTTCTTTTCTCTATATCTTTATCATTATTGGATTTCAAACGTCGTATGTTTCTCAATGTTATCGCTTACACGATGCAGCTTTGTTCTGCTTTTGTTTGATTATTCGATGATTCGTTTTACATGATACATATACTTTAAAAATTATTCTTATCATAAATTTTTATGTTTTAATTATTTCAAAATGTGATTTCTTAGTAATAACTTTTAATTTTAGAGACCTTTTAATGTTTTAAAGTACAGTAAATATAACCTAGAATTTTTAAATATATGTCTATGTTATTTTTTATTTTGGACAATATCTTTAAATCCTTATTAGTTGAACAAAATGTAATAATTAAAACTTTTATTTTTCATATTATCTCTTATTTAAAAACATGGCTCAGAAATATCCATAGAATATCATAGAATCTCGAAATTATAGAAAATATTTACATTTTCGAAATTTTTTTTTAATATTATTAAGTTAATTACTGATTTGAATTATCAAATTTAAATTGCATTTCAGGTTGGATTAGTTTATGTTTTTAATTTAATCGTTGGAACAGGAGCATTAGCACTTCCTGCTGTATTTAGTCGAGCAGGATGGCTTCTTGGACTTATAGTTGTTGTTATCTTGGCATTTATAAGGTTTGTATTTATATTATTTTTATTAATTATTTCAATTATAACCGTATTTATTATTAGCAATTGATCTATAATTGTTACATAAAATATCTTATTTTTCAGCTTTATTACTGTGACATTTGTGATAGAAACTATTGCTTCTGCCAATGCTATTTTAACATGGAGAAAAATTCAAGAACGCAAAAGAGTAGGTGACATACAAGATGAATCTAGATCAGAGTCTGAGGTCTTATTGAAATATTAATTTTAATAAAAGTAGAAGCTGCATTGTTGATTTTTATTTTTAAAATGTTTTAATAAATTTTTAAGCATGAAGATTTATCTTTTGAAATCATCTTTAATTTTTTTAGTTTCAAAAACATTGCAACAAGTATTAATTTAATAACTTTGGTAATGCAGAATGCCAATTTAATTTTTTTTAAATAATTTGATGCTTTTTATTTTACAAATAATTTAATTGGTTCATATAAGTATTAAAATAATTAAATATTTATTACTTATTATTTTGAAAATATTTTTAGAGCATGTAATTAAATATTTCAAATTTTGCTTTTGGTTATAAAATCTTGTAACTATTAAAAACCCATTACATTAGATTGCTTTATAAAACGTATTTAGAATATTATAATAATGTAATCCTAACTAAAATTTGTAATTAATTTACAGGCCATGCAAGCATTGGGTGAATCTGGACCCTCAAATTCAGATTCAGAAGATACGCCTTTAGTTACCCAAAATTTGAGAAGTCCTGATCATATTGGAACAACTAATCGTTATTATCTTATACGAGAAAAAATTGAAATGGGTGAAATGGCCTCTATATTCTTCAGCAAATTAGGAGTAACACTATTTTATGTTTGTTTTGCTGTGTATCTGTATGGAGATCTAAGTATTTATGGTACTGCTATTGCCAAATCTGTTGCTGATGTTGCTTGCTCTTATATTCCTGAGAATTTCACATGCAATGTTACTATACCCGACAATGAATTGTGTTGGGGATCATATGCTGTTAATCGACTTGATGCCTACAGAATTTTTTTAGTAAGTTTTAAATTTGTTTTTGAGAATATTATAAATACAGTTTTTAAATTAAGTTCTTAAAGTAAATATCATATAAAAAAATCATTACTTAAATTTGCGTTTTATCATTACAGACAGGATTTATAATGCTGTTGGGTCCATTTGCATTTTTTAATGTTCAAAAAACTAAATATTTGCAAGTATTAACATCAATGATGCGATGGTGTGCATTTTCAATCATGATTATTTATGCAGTCAGTAAACTTGTCACTGATGGTCCACAAGGAAAACCTGCAGAGGCAAATGTTGCTGGTAAGAGGAAAATATCAAATGTTAAAATGGATAGTGAATTAAATATTACTCATTTGTATATTATAATAATTGATTATTTATGTAAAAAATTAAGAACAAAAATTGTTTCAGGTCTTCCTGGACTCTTTGGAGTATGTGTGTATTCTTTCATGTGCCATCATTCTTTACCAGCTCTAGTAGCTCCTATAGCAGACAAATCAAAACTCAATAAAGCTATAGGCTTAGATTTTATGTTAATTTCTCTTTTCTATTTATTATTAGCAATCACAGGTGTTTTTGCCTTTGAACAGTTGGATGATTTATACACTTTAGATTTTGGTCCAAGAGGCTGCTCAACCAATGATAATATTTTTATGTTAATTATTGAGTACTTTCTTGCGCTCTTTCCAGTCTTTACTCTTAGTACCAGTTTTCCTATTATAGCGATCACTCTACGTAATAATCTGCAATCTCTGTTTCTGAGAGAGAATGAAAATTTTTATTGTTTATGCTTGAGAAAAATAATCTTTCCATTGTTAGCAATTTTACCTCCATATTTCATAGCTATGAGCACAAAAGATTTAACTGCTTTAGTAAAGATAACTGGTTCGTTTGCTGGTGCTGGTATACAGTATTTAATTCCAGTTTATTTAGTTTACAGCGCAAGAAAATACACTGCTGAGGTTATCGGTCAAGGAGTTGTTAATCAGTTTTCCAGTCCATTTAAAAATACTGGCTGGTTAATATTTATTCTTCTTTGGGCTTTTGTTTGCATGTTCTTTGTAGCTATGGATTTGATAGAAAAACACCGGAAAATCAGTTTAGGTGAATACTGGTAAATTCTAAGTACATTAAAATGTGCACAAATTTTCTTGTTATTGTTCAACTTGAATTTTTTTTTAAACTTATGCTAATATCTATTGCATACATCATTTTTCACTTTAGTCAATCTAATTAATTTAAAAAAAATCTAAAGTGGATCATACATTAGATGAGTAAACAAGTTGAGATTAAAGTTGGTTCTTTGTGGATCAAATTTTTGAAAGTAATTAAAATATATTTATAAAAAATAATATCCTAGATGCAATGCATATGAAAGGATAATTTATTTTTTCTGTGATAGAAAAGTAGTGGAATATAAAAAAAATTAAGACTTCAAAGTTCCTTTGGAAATAAAAGGAGCGTAAATTAAAGTACATATTATGCCTTGCAACAAGGTAAAATCCAAATTGTTAATATTATGAAAAATATTTAAAAACAATTGACAATAAAGAACATATAAATTTATAAAAATATGCAAGTGTGTCAAAAAATGGAATGAATATAAGTATGATAAACTTTACATTCCTTTAAATTGTTGATAATTATATTAGTAGCAAATATCTTTAAAAAGATTTTTTCCAATCAAATATTGTAAAATTTGTAAAAACTTTATTATTTTTTTACTTTTAATTATTATATTGCAAGTTAAAATTTAAAAATAAGATTGATGTTTCATAGAGTATATGTAAATTATATTAGCGTTTTCTGCAATCATAGATGAGTGTTTATATAAAATCATATAACTTATTGACTGGTGCAAAAATTTCTTATATTCTCAAATAGATTTAAGTTAAACTGATTAAGAACATACTTGTATTGTAATTATAGAGAGTAACAAAGTTATTTTGATTATGTTCATTTTTTGATCATATAATAATTTAACTCTTATTAAAGTTTAATAAAAAAAGTTATCCAAGAAAATAATTCAAAGTTTTTTTACAGAGTTTAAAAATTAAAAAAAAAGTATTTGATAAAAAGATGTAAAATTTATGAAATTTAAAACACGATAAAAGAAATTTTTGCATAAATAAATAAATAAATGAAGTATGTATAAGGTGTTTATTATACACATTATGTTAAATGTAAAATATATGAGAGATCTGATTATCTGATTACCTGCTGAATATGTATTGTACATTAACTGATTTTATATTGTAAGAAAATGTACTGCAATTTTAATCTTGAATTCCTATTACATGCATTTTAGCATAATGGTGTCAAAAAGTAATTGTAATAATTGATGATCTTACCTTTGTATAACCATGATGATTTGTTAGACTTTATTGTAATGTTTTTTACTTTTTGATTATTTTACTCAATTGAAATTATATTTTATTAGTATATATAATTAACATGAATATTTTTCTATTGATTTTTGGTATACTTTTTGAAGATATAATATACGTTTTACTGTTTATTGAAATGTAATTATATTGTGAAAGATAATATTGAAAAAGAACAGCGTAGTCCATTAATGAATTAAAAAAAAAGTAGCATGCAAATTTAGTTTATAAACTGTAAGTTGTTTGCTAATTTTTGTAGAAAATAAGTTACTTTAGAATTAGATTTGTGATTATGAATTTATTGTAACATATATCTGTGTAAATTCTGAAATTTCACTATGAGCAATTGTATATTTTTTTAATGAATTATTGATGTAGAGAGACAAGGATAGGTAAAAAAAGTTGTGGAAAGTGTGAAATAATAAAAACTGTTTTCTTTTGACTCAATCATTCGTGTATTTATTTATTTTTTTTTTTTTTTTTGCATTTATATTCCATTTGACTGATATATACTTAGATCCAAAAGCGTTCACATATTTTAACACGAATAGATTTCTTTTCATATATTCCAACAAGACAAAGTAGCACAATAAAATCGCAAGTGGATTTGTTCTGCTCGGTTTATTACACTTTCGAGAAAAATTGATAAAGTTTAAAAAATGTTTATAATTATTAAAACTCAAGAGAAATCCAAATTCTTTAAAATTTACATAAATTATAATATTAAAAACAATAAATTTGAAAATTTATGCCCAAGCAGACAAACCATAATTACATCGTCATTACATTTATCACAATCGATTTTTGCTCGTGGCCATGAGCTTTAAATGCACGCTTATGATATTATATCATTGATGAGATGATTGATAAATTATTATTTTTTGCACAACGTCGATACTTTGATATCTTAATCTTTATTACTTAATAATTCTCCTTACTTATATTTAAATTTTTATTTCATTTACCTACAATTAATTCACAAATGTTCATTAGGACAAAAGTTTTATTTAAAATTTTTTCTTATTTTCACGCATAGAGATTCGTACAAGTGTATATCTTAAAAGATGAATAAAAAGCTATATATTTACAGTTTACGTGATTTAATATGTTTTATGAAAGAAATTATGTCGTATTAAAGTGTATCGCTGAGAAACAATAGAATATAATCATCAACAAATTCAAAGCGCAATAATCATATAAACCATGATGATAGTATTTTTTTAGACATTGTTGGATATGATGCCGCGTAGCAAAAATATTTTTTATTGTTGATTTAAAATACATATACTTATGACTTATAACTAAGGCAGTTTAGTCACGTTTAGTTTTAAAATTATGTAATTGAATAGAAAGATTTTTTTTTAAATTAAAATTGTAAAATTTTTATTGGTACATATATTGTAATCTAAAAAAATTACTAGCAAAATTGTAAGTGACTTGTTAGTTTCAAAGTGACTATTATAGTGCCTCAAGTAATTGACAAAGCTATTGAATTGAGATATTTATATATTTGTTTAATTAATTTTATCGCACTTAATCTCGTTTCTATTACAATGTACATTTGACTTTGGTGCATTTGATTTCATTTTGAGGTGGATTTATCAAGAATTTATTACTTTTTTTAATGAAATTTCATAAAAATAATATTCAAATTTTGAAATTATTTTCTAACACAGTTTTTTTTTCTGATGATAAGATTTAAAGTTTAGCGCTGTAACATTACCCTTACTGTTTAAAGTTTAAATTAAAAAATCTTATTTTTAAACTTAAAATTTTTTATATTATTCAATTTCTTCAGTTAATTTTAATACAATTTTGTAGCTAAAGCCAAATCTATCATTAAACTCTTGTTTAAAAGAGCCAGTAAAACCACATTAAACGCTTCGATATTTAATTTTTTTTATTGGCACTTTGATCATTTTAACTTCCTGAAAAACGTTTTAGTTGTTCAACGATACAAATTTGCATATTGCACACCAGAAATACAATTTCTCTTGAATCTCTTTTATTATATCTTTCTCTTCGTTACAATAATAATAATAATAATATATATATTTATATTTTTTTTAGATTTTATTTTCTTATGATTTTATGTTATGATATGATTGAATGTACGTTTTGAACCACTTGGATGATAATTTATTTTTTTTCCACATAATATAATTTTCAACGTCTTTCTTATAACATCTGAAAATTTTTCAAAACTTTTACATTATAATTTTTAAGTACTAATGAAAAATACATAAATAAATCGTTATTTATTCATAGATTCAATATTTAATGTCAGGATAAAATAATGTATAATTTTATACACATATTCGCGGATGCAATTTGCGTGCAATTTCGTTTTTTGCTATAATAATCAAAAGTTATTCTCGATAATAAATAGATATATAGCAACTTAGCAACGCGTAAAAATATTCTTATTATCCGCATCAGCTTAAAACATTTTTAGTCGCTATTATAGGTTTTCGAAATAATTTCTATAATATTTTTATTTTTTTTTTTTTTGACGTCAGTCTTATCTTGTACTACAGATCATTTTATATATATAAATTCTTCTCGTTACTTCTTAAATTAAATTAGTACCTAATACTTTTTTTTCGCTTATTTTCTACTCTAGTTTTTTTTTTCTTCATAGCGTATCATTTAATAAGCTAAAAATTTGTGAATTTTTTGTAGTGCACTATTTTTGTTTTTCATTCCAATCCCTTGAAATTTTTTAAAATGTACTTATATTTTCTTTTTTTAAATTTTAATTAATTTTTAAATACATTTTTTGTTTGCAAAGCATACGTAATTACGTGGTAAACATCACAACATTGAGATTTTTAACTAAAATGAGAAAATATAATTTTAAAAAATTTCAACATTTACAGACCTTAGGATTATTTACATTTATATACATTCAATAAAATAAGTTAAAGTCTAAGAAAAAAAACTAGGCTTTTTTATTTCGCAATCGCGAAGAATGTTCTCACTTCAAATGCGCACTTTTTATCATGTCTTATTACTTTATGTACGAAATTCGTAATTATTTTTTAAACACTTATGAAAACATTTGGTAATGATTTATAGTGCATTTATAAATAACGGTAATTTTGAAAAATTAATCAATTACTTTTTTTAAATTATTCTTCCAGGTTTAACAAATGAAAACTCTTATTGTGATAATAACAGCAAACTTGTGGTGGCTGCAGCATATATTTCATTAAGTTTTAAAACATATTGGCACTTTATATATAAATTCTTTAAAAAAAGGTAATCGTTTTATTGCTTTTACTCAAATAAAATGAAATATTATACAAATAAATGACACATGTTGTGAAACATAACATTTAACATGCGATTATTAATACATCAAACGATTATGTTTTTTGAAAGTATTTATTTACAATAAGGCTGAGACTATTCGAATAAAAAAAATTTGAATATCTGAAAAAATTATTCGACGAATATTCGTAATTCGAATGTCAATTATTCTGATTTTTATATACGAATATTTGGTTTCGATTTTCGGATTTTATTCAAATATTCGAATATATGACATCAACCGTTAAAAAAACTATCACTATTTATTTCAAAAATAAAAAATGAATAAAAAAAAATTTTATTATGAATTTTATTTAATATTTGAATATTCGAATAATATCGAATTATTCGTTTACTATTCGAATTATTTTAAAACAAATATTCGAAAACGATTGTTCAAATAATTCAAATAGTTAAAAAATTTGTATTCGTATCCCAGCCTTAACTTATAATGATCACATTCATATAAGTACATAATTAATCTATTTAAATCAATTAAAAAAAATATTTCATAAATATATCTTTGGTATTCGGCAAACTTACAAACCACATTAAAAAAAAAAAAAAAAAATACACGTGTATTTTAAGCTTAATCTTATAATTATCCACTATCAAGCGTAAAACGTAAAAGCCTTACAATAATTACACATCCGATTTCATTGCACACATACAATAAGCTCACTTTTACACATAATTAATTTACAGAAAAAAACTTCACATTCTCTATCATCTTCAATTAAAAAAAAAAAGTCACTCAATATTCGATCTCTCATAATTATCAGCATGAGGACACTTATTATTGTCATCATCATGATCCTCATGACCAATGCACTCGATGACCGGATCATGACTACTATCCCACATACCAGGACCGCACTGTTTACACAATCCAGCCAAAGTACAAGGCAGCCTGTCCAGCTGTCTGAATTGATGCAGCAGACCTCTCGCCTTCCTGAGTATCAGCGTACCGTCCATGTACATGGCGAGCGAGCTGAAGTGCAAAAGCATCTCGTCGGTTCTTAGGTCTTGGGCTATCACGTCGTCCGCGTAGACGCACATTATGGCCAGACAGAGGAACAGATGGAAGTGGTCCGTGAGGTAGTTGACCCAGCAGGCCTCCCACATCTGCAGCGCTACGTCCATTGGGAACTCGCGTTTCAAGCATCTAACAAAAATGGGAAACAATTTTAATTAAAAACGCTCACATACAGATACAGATTAATATCAAAATAGCTGTTATTTTATGTACTCACAGTAATATCCATCGATGACAAAACAGAAGCTCAAGCGCATCGGTATGCCGTTCCAAGTGAGCAAAAAAACTTGGCAGCATGATCCTAAGCAGTTCCCTGAGATAACAGAGATTACGATCCATGTCGACGTCGGTCGGAGTGCAGACAGCAACCGATCGCTGCATTAGACCTGCGAAACACCAAAAAGCCTCGTGCTCGTCATCCAGCTCGGCCAGTAAAGGTGACAAGAGATCTGACATGCCTTGAGTGTAGCCGAGCTGAGCATTGTAGACCGCGTAATTCAGTAGGATATTTCTGGAATTACAATTAGTCAATGAGAGACAGCGTCAAATTATTTTACAATATAGTATACAAGTACAGGTACAAGGGCTTTTTCTCACTCGTGAAATCAATTTTATTTTTGCTAAAAAAATCGATTGTAATCAAATTTACATCGATTAAAATCGATATTTAATCGCGTAAAATAGCCGAAAATAGCTAAAATTTGAAATCGATTTCACGAGTGTAAAAACCCTTTGAGTACAAGTATGTATCATAGAGAGAGAGAGAGACTCACTTCATAACTTCGATATTGGGATTATTCTCGCCCGCGTAATAAGGATTGCCCCGATCCGTCCTCACGACGTCCTTCTCCACGATACAAACGACATGACGCCAGAATCTTTCCGCATCCTCGGCAGTCATGTTATCCCTACGCCTAACGATCTCCGCGTACTCCTGCCTCCTTATCGCGTCGATCTGTTCCCTATCGTCGCTCGTGCTCTGGTAGGAGTAGCAGTGCAGCAGGAACGGCCAGACGATCTTGCGTAGCGCGGGCTCGAGACCGCCGAAGAACACACCCTTGCGTAGGCTCAAGTCGTCCTCGACCTGACCCCGCTCGTTTAGCAGGTCCTTCCAGGCGAGGGAAGTTATCATTGGTACCTGGCCTTCCTCCGGGTGCAGCTCGTCCCGACTTACCTCGGGTCTGCACACCATAAAGTGCCTGCAAGGTACACGAAAAAATTCGATTATAGACAATGAACATCGAAACAGATTTTATAGCATTTCTTATATTAATAATAGCAACACGAACCTGTAAGGCAAACCATCCTCATTACGATCAACGTTCTGTCCAGGATTCAGCAGCTGATGCCACTGATGCAAAGTAGCAGCTAATCTATCAAGACCACCGTGATGAAAGTGAAGTATCTTGTACTGGCTCTCGCGACTCGCTACGACCAATTGGCCCGAGGTGCATTCCGGATCCGAGAAGAATAAACGTAAAGAGCGCATACGGCCGAGATCGACGCTGAAACGACGGCAACGATGATGCGCTCGACGTACCGCTACTGGTGATGCTGTTGCGCTGTCGGGGAAGGCGAGATTGTGCTGGAGAGCTAGTAGTTCTGGGGTTCGCATCCATGTTGGGATTTCTTCTGTAAATTATATACAAATATAATGTGGATTGTGTTGGGTGAGATTTTCTGAGCTGTTTGTGGGGTTAAGAAAATTATTATTTTATGTCCTATTTGGTTCATTTTATCAATGATTTTTTTCTTTTTTAAATCTGTGTTCACAGTTGTAAGATTAGAAAAAAAATTTTCATATCTGTTAATTATAAAAATGATTTAAGACAAAACAAACAAAGGGTTTTTCACTCGCGAAATCGATTTCAATTTTTAGTGATTTCTAGCTATTTTTAGCGATTACAGCGATTTTAAATCGCTCAAATGATCTCATCGAATTCACCTCGATTTCATTGATTTCACCGATTTCACGGATTTCAATCGATTTTAAAACTTTTCTAGAGAGCGATATCAATCGATTACAACCGATTTCTTTAGAAAAAAATCGATTTCACAAGTAAAAAACCCCTTGAGTACAATTAAATTTTGAGCAAGGGTTGAGTAAGTTTGGAATAACTTGGTACTTAGAAATGTATTTTAGACTATATTCATAATTTAGGACAATATTTTTTTTCAGACTTTATTCACAAAGTTATTTATAAATATTTGATTCAATTGGTAAACTATTCAAAATTGTGTGCTTAATATATAATTTAATTCACTTTTGTACAATGAAGCTATATTGAGTGCATGTCACGCGGAATTACAAAAACAATTAACGAATTAAAGAAAAAAAAATCTTTTTTACAATACTTATAAAAATAAATTGGAAAAATTTCCAAGTTCTTAAAAAAAGTGAGAGATATAATTATAATCATAAAGTCCAGCGTGATCAAACTCTTTTTAAAAACGATAATTATAATTTTATTCAGAATTTCACGCAACTTGCGCACTCTTTAATAAAAGAAGATCCAAAGTTCAATTAATTGATGTAATAAGAATCTCGATGATATGACACACATTTTCGTACACGTGCTTGAAAAAACCCAACACGTACACCGCAAATAGAAGTTAACGTGATTACTTAATTGTTGAGAATATATAAGTCAAGAAGCGTTTGATGTACCGCTGATTAAAAATTTGGGCAAGATTGGCCGATGATAAAAAAAATCCCAAAGAGGCAGCACGTGCATGGAAAAGTCTAATGCACCTTGTCTCTTTAATAAAATTATACTCCGATAACAGCCACTTATAGAGTACCTATCTTAGGAAAAAAAAATGAAATTTTTGAATCATTTTTTATCACACATAAAAAATCATGACATCATATTGTAGTCTAGACGATCGAGAGACCGATATAATACAGACTATTGAAAAGATAATTAATTTTTTTTATATAAAAAGACGAATGATTAGCTAAGGTGTCAGTATATTCAGTGAGAATCAATTGAGTAAGAAGCAACAGTAGCAGAAGAAAAAGAAATCACAGTCACGATGTTTGGTCGCAACGCTTTTGCACTTTGTGCCCTTGTACTTTTTGGTTTGGCTTTGAGTGTCAGTGCTAAACCACAGGCTCTCACTGAGAACGAGATTGAAACTGAAGTTTTTTCGGTAAATAACATTATTTTTCACTCTTTTTATTAATATGCGTTTAAACAATTTTTTGTTCTTTTTTGCTTGTATTTTTTGAAAAGAAACAACTATTTACAAAAGTAGTAATTACAAATAATTCTATAATAAATTGCAGCTTCTTGAGGACCTCATCGACTACTTGAAAGATAACTTAAGAATCGCCAAAGAGTGTACGGATGATGCTCTTAAATTTTGTAAAGCAACCTACCCAGGCAAAGCCTGGAAGCTACCTAGATGCATGGTAAGTATTAAAAAAAATATAATTAATAATTATCATACGATGTATTCAATTTTTTTGCTTTTTCGTGTTTATTATTTATTATGAAAATTTGTTAAATTTTACTTAAATTATTTGTGTAATGCGCGTTATGAAATACTATTTAATTCAAATATAACTGATAAAGTAATTGTTTTAATTGATTATTTTTATTATATCGGTAGATTTGGTGAATGTATCTTATAAAATATTGTTTCTTTCTTTCAGCTCAAGTACGTTCTCCAGAAACAAGGACTTTGCAATATCACCAACCCACCTAAGTTTCCTAGCAGCTCTATGATCGAAGAAACACCTAAACTTATGATCAAGTATTAATAAATATTATAATTAAGGCAATGCTATGTTTAAGAATAAATAATGCTCTATTTATGATAGTTATATGTATTATGATAAGTTATGTATTATACACATTGATAAATCTGTAATTTATAAAATAAAAATTTAAAATTAAAATTAAAAATTAGTCAATTTTTATTTAATTTTTCTATCATCTCAAATTCATATTGTCTTATTCTTTGAAAAAATGATAACTTCTCAAATTAATTTTTTTGAGATCTTATTTAACCATTTTGATGTGAAAAAAAAAAATTTTAGCAAAAATTTATTTTAAACTCGATTTAAAAATCAAATCATATCTTTTTTCAAAAATACTTTAAATAACTAATGCCTCCTCTAACAATCGAACTCATCAATGTATATTTTTAGCAACACACTTTTTTTTTTATTGACCGCGAAGAAACTCGTCAATTTGAAACGACCTACAATTACATCACACACCAATGTAGGTACGAAGAATGTACTATACAATTATCATGTATTATTAACGTATACACCTATTATACATACACATGCAATCAATAAATAAATCACATATTAGCACAGTTTAACCAGCGTAAACACAGTAAAAGTTTCAATTATTCAATTCGGTCACCAAATATCGATCGATCGAAAAATATACCGATCTTGTATACCAATTTAAAATAACAAAAGAAATTATAAAACTCACCATCATTAGCAAAATTGATCGACAAGCTGCACATCGACGTAAGCGACATACTACGACTCTTGACGCTACCAGTATCATCCTTAATCAAACCATTTTCCTCAGTCTTCGAATCGGTTGAATCCGATCTCACAAACTGTATATTCTGAGCTCGTTTCACCGATTGCTCGATTAGCTTACTGTCACTTGGTTCCTTAAGCACAGTCGCGCCGTTAAGTTCACTCGGAGCTTTAAGCCCGGTATCCGCACTACTTTCCGGCTGGCTGGATATCGGTGGATCGTCGGTTATTCCTTCCGGTTGTCTGATGGGATTACCGATTTTGGCACCACCTGAACAGACTCGTTCGCAATCCGCGCAGTTCAGTGGTTCTTTGGCTTCCTGACAGCCGTCTATTTTGTCTGGCAGACTGGCTTTATCTTAATAAATAATAAGACAAAAATTTAAATATTGCTTTAAATATAAAAAAAAAAAAAAAAAAAAAACAAAACAAAATGAGAGTAAATAGATGGACTTACTAGGCTCCTCAAGCTGAGGTTCAAGCTCCTTAGCGGTCTCAAGTCTACGTATAGCTGCTGCTGCGTTCTCCAACGTGCTCGGATGCTTTCGCAAGGTGGTATTTGGTATCCAGCTGAGGTGAAGGGTCGGCACACCCGTTACTTTGTCGACCTTACAGGTTACGGTCATGTAACCCGGATGATGAATAATGTCGCATTGCTGGCGTAATAGGGTTGGTGGGTGGACGCATACGTTGTTTTTACAGAATAGAGTTTCGCCATCCTGATTTTGGGAAAATAAACGAGATGTTTAATATAATAGCGAGATGTTATTTTTTTTTAATATTTGTTGTTTTGTGATCTCTCTTTTTTTTCATTTTTAATAAATTTTGTGTAATTTCTATAGATTATAATAGAGATAATGAAAAGAGCATGTTTTACACGTTATTTAATATAAGTAATAAAAAAGCTACTTTCACAAATCGTGCTAATGGGCATAACAAGGTGGAGATTCCAAATATGTATATAACTAGATAATTTATTGGAACCCACGATGCATCAAGAAAAAATGTATTTAGCTATATAAAAAGCTTAAAAAACAAGAGTACATTTTTTTGTAGATTAGTGCTGATATTAAAACTCAATCAATATCAACTAACAAGGAGACTTCTAGGTATGCGGGTCACGGATTTTGATGAAACTTGGTATACTGAGTCCTTTTGGCATATTATGAAAGAATCCCAAGTCCTAAGGTCCAACGCCTTTTCGTTTTTGAGATATCTATCATCAAAGTTTAAAATTTAGCATTGTTTTGTATATTTGTATATATGAAAAACAATATATAGATATACAAAACAATGCTAAATTCTAAACTTTGATGATATATATCTCAAAAACAAAAAGGCGTTAGACCTTAGGACTTGGAATTCTTTCATTATATGTCAAAAGGACCCAGTATACCAAGTTTCATCAAAATCCGTAACCCGTATACCCGATAGTCTCCTTGTAAGTAGATACCTAAATGTTTGTACTTTATTTTTAGTACTCCATGATATTTTTCAATATTTTGAGTTTTAATTTAAACAAATATTTCAATATTCTGCTTTATTTAGACTATTTCTTATAATAAAATTTTAAAATTGGGATCGCATAAATCCAAGAAATGATCGAGTAGCAAGAAATATTTTTTAGATAAAAATATTTATTTTAATTAATATAGTAGGTTAACATTTTAAACAATATTAATGAAAACTCACCACATACATTTAAAAACAATAAAAAAAAATAAAAAAAATAATAAATTGAGCACCAGAAAAGAAAATCGTTTAATTTTTCTACCCAAATCAGCATATAAAAATCTTCGAAATTTTCCAATATCAAAAAAAAATTTTCTATTAATTTTCAAAAAAAAAAAAAAAATAAACATAACGTTATAATCACCTGATACATGGCACGTAGAGTATCCTGGCAGCTCTCGCCAAGTATATAGCTGCTAGCTTTCTTTATGATGCTGGGCAGTGGCATCACGCAAAAGCTCAATTCACAGCGGCTTTCACGCGTCACTAGAGCGCCTGTCGTGCTCGCCCCGCTGATTCCGTTCTTCGCCATATCGTTCACCAATATCCCATGACATGACTATACATTAAGCCTCCATGGTTGTTGGTCTGCTCATCATTTTTTTTTTTTGGGATACATGAAATTTATAATGTTTTGATATAATAACAATAGTGAGATTGGATATTTATTATTTTATAGCTTCGTAGGTGTGCGTTTTGAAGGTGAAAAAGTTACGTTTTTGTTTATAGCAATAACAATTTTTTTTTTCAATTTGTTGGTATTGCAATAATTTAAATACTATAAAGGATTTAAACTTTTTTAAATGAAAATATTTTGTTCAGAGTAAACAATTTATTTTAATAAACTTGCTAAAAATATTATATCAAAATAAATGTCAACACCAATGGATATAAGCGATAAAAAATTTCATATGAAGGTCTATTAGGCTTAAGCATTAATGCTAATAGATGTAAATGTGTTTTTGAATTATTGAGAAATGTAGTGTATTACAAGCCCCGTCACTCTGATAATAGTCGTATCAGTAACCTGATTTGTTAACACGTTTTTTTTTTCAGCTATTACCAAGATAAAAAATACATTATCACATTACAGAATGCAAAAATGTGAGCTTAAAATATAAATAGCCATAATCAATACAAATTTATGTAAGACAAATTAAACAATGAAAAAAAAAAATATATTGTATAGCTAAGGAGGAGTACATACATCTGCGAAGGCAGAAAAAATTTCGTCCTGCATAAAGTAGCGAAAACAGACATTTTCTGCATTCGCGGATGTATAAAAAAATAAATAAAATTTAAATTAAAATTTCAATCACGTAAATTTGAGCAAATAATACAAAAAATTGATCCCCCCCCCCTTTATTCCTTTTCCCAAACAAATACAAAACTTACGTTCAAATTTTCGGTTCGATATAATCACCAAGGCCATCATCAATCTGTGGCTCTCAGTCTGCTTTAGTTGGTGCATCCTTCAGAGGTAGGTCTTGTTGGAATGAGAGAGCTTTTAAAAGCTCGAGGTCAACTCTGAGCCAAGTTGGCGCTACTGCAATAACGACAGCTTAATCGATCGGCCAAACTATGGTTCATCGCTGAAAAAAACAAATATAGCGCTTTCCAGTTTCTATTTCTCTCTCTTTCTATTCTCTTTTTATCTTGAATTAAGTGTTGCAGTGCGAATATCTAGTGTAGTTTGTTGTGGTGTCTGGGTTATTGATGAAATAATATTGCGCGAAAATTGATGTTTTATTTATAGATCTTGATGATCGTATGTTGTGTAAAAAAGCAGCGTGAGATCTTTTTTTTTTTTTTTAATGCTTGATGTATGTTTATACTGATGGACGTGCTTTTATTTACGTCACAATGAGTTGCTTCGGTATAAATATAGTGAAGTGTGTTTATAAATGCTTGATGACTTGTATTTATAATAACGTTTGGCTTGATTCTTGAAATTACGATTTTATTCTCTCAGTTGCACGCAAATATTTTTTTTTTTTTTTTTTTTTTTTTTTTTTTTTTTTTTTTTTTTTTTTTTTTTTTTTTTTTTTTTTTTTTTTTTTTTTTTTTTTTTTTTTTTTTCATCCAGATTATATTATTAGCATATGTGTACAATAAGTTTTAATTTTTTTATTAATTAAAAATTATAACGACGCATTAATAACAAAATAAAAGTATACCGATATCAATGAGCTTAAATGCGATGAAACAAATTACAAATAAAAAACAATTTTTTTCTATATTTCATGCAAATTGTTGAATGTACAATTTTTTTATATTAAATAATAATTTATACTAGTTAATATTTTAACAATTTTATAAACGTAAAATAAAATTGAACTTTAAACAATACAAATAAGTCTACAAAATCTTTTGACTTTCGCTGAAAAATTAACCTTTAGAGGACGGGTATGAAAAATTTGAGATTTTTTTTAAGAAAATGTAAGAAAAAAGCTACGTTATATTTCTGGTTGATGAAAAAAATAAAATTGTTACAGTTTGCCTCAATATTCGATTTCCCGTCATCTAAAGGTCAAATAGTAATAATAATTTACACATTCGCGGTCACTTTATGCTCGCACACAATATAATTAACTTGTAACAATAATCAAACTTTGTTTCACAAAAAAAAAATTTTTTTCTTACAAATAATATACTTAACAATACATTCACATCGTACATTAATTAATCACATGCAAATTCAAAACCGATTTTGATTCCACACCTGTAAAGCTTAAAGTTCAAAATTCCGCGCGCGTCTTTCACAATTGTATAGTAGTCAAATTTGTAAAAATAGTTATCACAACGAAAAAAACTCATATTAAAAAAAATGTAAAAAGTATAGAAAAAAAACCGTACTTCCCACGTTTACCCGCGTGTTATCGCTGCTGTTCCAATTAGCCTCAATCCATATACAAGCTTTAACGCGGCTGTAGCGCGCCTCTCGCGAATCGCGTTATAAGTAAGTATAAGTAAGTAAGTAACTAAGTATAAGCAAGTAAGTCAGCATCGATACGAGCGAGTTGTTCGCGCTTCTGGCCTACTTCGCACACTACTATATTTGCGGCTACTTCTAGTCAAATGACTCTCCTCCTCCTCCCCCTTCTTTTTCTCTTTACAGCGACTACCTGCGCCACGTGCGCTGCATCAAACACGCTATATCGCGTATCGCTGCTATACTGCTGCTTCCGCTTCCCGACGAGATATTTTATATACGTATTGGTGTCGCGAAGTTGGTTATGTGACTTGTTTTGACGTCGCAACACCTGATGTAATATACCCTTTTCTACATATTTTACGCCGATTTTTTCACCT
>JAPYZE010002166.1:0-18908 GCA_030522805.1 Leptomastidea abnormis
GGACTTGGGATTCTTTCATTATATGCCAAAAGGACCCAGTATACCAAGTTTCATCAAAATCCGTGACCCGCATGTGACAACATGTCCTAGTTAGACAAACATTAAAACTTTAATTTTCTTGTAATTGCAGAACTAAAATTTTATTTTATGTTATTTAACTATACGTTTATTTTTCTTTGAAAAGTATTAAAATGCTTGGGTTATGTTAAAATCATTCATGCTGGTAATTGAGTACGACAATTATTACTGATATAATACCGTTATTCTCGATCTTTTTCTGTCGTATAATTTTTTTTTCTTTTTTTTTCGTGCAATTTATTGCAGAAAAACTTAACTTGTTTCCTTCTGTACAATTGATATAAAATAAAATAAGCTTCGTAATTATCTTTTTTGTACTCGACTGACTTTAACGATATTAGGTTTTACCTTAAATTCGATCAATGAAAAAAAAAATTTATTTTCTTTTTTTTTCATTTTTATCTAAGATTAACGTCGCCTTTTTCCCTCACTTGGAAAAAGAGCAAAAAAAAAAATAAGATAAGCTTACACGCAAAGCTTAAAACCCAGCAAATTACGAAAGCTAATATTTAAAGAATAAAAAAAAAGACGAGTCAACCTAATTTGCAAAGTAAAGATAATTTTATAAATTAAAATTTAACTAATCACAGTTTAATCACAAACCACAATTAAAAAAATAAAATAAAATGAAATTCATAAATTTAACAACAAATACCAAAAAATTTTTTTAACGCTATAAATTATTCCTTATCTCCTACAAACGTAAACCTACATCCCCAATACTTTCAACTAGAAAAAACAAAACAGATCACAACCACAGTCCAATAAACGAAAAAAACGTCATATTATATATCGAAAAGGTTCTCTCAACCTTACATATATATCTATATACCCAACGAAAAGTCAGCAATAGCAGCAAAAGCAGCAGCAGCTATATAGCCAACCCCACAATAAGCTTTAGCACTCGCGTACACGCGAATTACCCACGCCGCTTGGCTTGCGCGCAATTCCTCTCCATCACTATATACGGCCCCCTCGACTCTTCTCCTCGCGCGCGAGCATTGCACGGTCACGATTCTCCAACTTATATACCTTACTCTTCTCTCCCTTCGTCTTTCTATATAGTTGGCGACGTATATATACACAGACCTAAAAGATCCAAGGGGTCTCTCTCTCTCTGTGTGAAAGAGAGAAGAGAACGCTCAGCATATATAGCAGCTGCTGCTACTACTACTGATGCCGCACAGTCTTTCTTTGCTTTTTTCTCTTTCTTTCTTCTCTTCTTTATCTTCCTCTTTCCTTTTTACCTCATTTTCTTAAATTTTTTTTTCCTTCTTCTCCTTTTAAAAAACCTTCTCTTTCTCTCTCCTGACTATGGCTGACGTTAATTTCACGAAGGAGGCCAACATGCCGACAACAACAACAACAACAACAACAACCATGTCGATGCTATATGCAGCACGCGACTGCAGACTGCATGTGTGCACTGTGCATCGCTTTGCATCATCCACCACCAGAAAGTGACTTGCTGCATTGCTGCGAACTCCTGCTCTGTATCAGTTGCTTACCTCGAATTCTGATTCTCTTTTCCTTGGTCAATTTAAAAACCTTCTTAGCTGCTTTTTTTGGGGGGACTTGATTTTTGTTTGCTTACTTGTTTTGGAGTAAGTAAGGACAGAGATGCGTAGCGAAGGATTTAAAAGCGAATTTATACGGATATATAAGGGTATAACTGCAAGGTAAGAAGAGAGTATATTATAAAACGAGTTTTTTGAATTGTCAAATTTAATAGCTTTTCCCATATACTATAATATTTCACGGATTTCCGGTTATTGAATTTAGTGAGCAAATAATATTATTTATAAAAATAAAAAAAGAGATACAACCAAGCCGGTTATTTATTTCAATTAGGAGTTAAATCTCTACACCTCTCGTATACCTACATAGGATATACATGTAATGTATATTCGCGCGCGTCAAACAAGTCAACCAATCAATCGAGCTTGTATATATTATATATATAGTAAAGTGCCATACGACTTTCATGCTTGTGAAAACAAGAAAATTAATCGCCTAAGCTTCAATACGTTATAGGACAGTCATTATCGCAATTATTATTTCACATTTTCCGAGAGAGCGGTCGCTTTCAATTAGCGTCTATATGCCAAACGCATCTCTTAAAGTGTTTTTATTTTATATATTATTATATACATTGAGATACGTGCGCACATGTAAGGTGTCATTTTAGCTTGGTTCTTTATTTTTTTTAAGGTAATAATAAACTAACGTGTGGTTGATGATGATGATGCTTGGTGTATATTATTAATTTTAAAAATATTCTATTAACGGATGTGTCAATGACATTGGGCTTATTAATTATTCTGCTTTTGTTTGTATATGAAAATGAGTTTGGTTTTTTTTTTAATACGTGTGAAGGTGAATTGAAAAAAAATGAGAGACCTTTATGAAAATTAATTAGTGATTTTAAGAATGTGATATGTTTGTAAGGTGAATAAAATTTTTTGTATGTGTTTTTTTGAGTGAAATATTTTTTACGAAATCTAGTTTTTGTTTTTATTCATTTAAATTAATAAATTACATTCTTAACATATTTCTATGAGTAAACAATTCCAGGAACGTATAAATGTATGTACTACGGAGTAACGCACTATCATTTGATAACAGAAACTTGCAAGTGTAGGAGAGAAGATTGGTAAAATCATCGTGTGTAATATGATATATACACATATATATTAATTCATCATCAAAAAACAAAAAAGAAAACAAAATAAGAACTAATGTACAATAGTAAGGATATGTTTAACGAATGTTCATAACTCAAAAGTCAAAATATCAAGTAATTGAAACTTTATCAAATGATATAACTCTTTTATATTTTCAAATAATCCAAATTAAAAATTCTTTCAATTTTAACATCACATTCCAACATAACACATAACATTATCTTGTAACATTTAAAAAAAAAAAATTCTATTACATGGTAAGACTATATCAAATTACAACCTAACACGTTTTTCCTCCTTCAAACGTAAACAAAGACATCACATTGCTCCGAATTTTTTTTTTTTAATCTAAACTCCAACCATAACGTATTATCAGTTCGAAATCGCACCTGTACATATATATTTAAGAAAAAACAAAAAAACCTTGACATTAACTTGAATCACTCCAAACAAAGTCACAAGCTCCAAAACACTATAACCTACACATTTATCTAACATAAAAAATATATATCCCCGCAAGGAAAGTCACACGCTGAGTTTATATATACCATCGTCGTATATATCTGTATATATCCCTCTTCTTGGCAAACCAAACAACACGTATAGTAGCAAAGAGAGTTTCAAGCCATAGACTTTCTGGCGTTATATTATTCTTATTATGCGCACAATCGCGAATCCGCAAAAGCAAGGACGCGAGAGAAAGAGCAACGAGACCGAGGGAGGAGAGACTGCCGCCGCGTGCACTTATAAATATTCGCACACACCAACAGAAACATACACACACATCTATATATCTGTGTAACGGGTTGAAGGTACCATACATACATTAAAAGGTCGGCTTTGTATACACTTTCGAAAATACTTATAAAACCGCTGTATAAATACACGATAATGCAAAAACGGAGCAGAATATATGACACAATGGAAGGAAAAAACTGTAAATACACACTTACCCCGTGAGGATGTCGTTTGTATATAGGTAGTTTTTCAAGAAGTCAACGGTCCTTTCTCCTTCTGATTCCTTTACCAAAGTTTTGCTTCTATAACTCCAGGACACGTTCTTGTAAGTACTCTCTGACGATGTCCCTTGTGCAAAACAAAAAAAACTCACTTGCACATGCCAACAGAAGAAAAATATCTTGATACACGCGAGTAAATAGCACGTGGAGATATAATACACACACAACGAATAGGTATATAATTCCGTAATTAGGTAAGGATCTGAGATACCTGTAACTATATTTATGTGTATTACGCGGGGGGAGGACGAGTCAGTATATAAATATATGCGAACTATTGCAAAGAAGCAAGGTGTACGAAAACGAGATTTGTGTTCAACGGTTTTGACGCACCAAGCTCGAGCAGCAGCGGGATACTGAAAAGCCTCTCTCTTCTTTGCAGGCAGTTTAGCTTGTGCTGCTGCTGCACCGGGACGCGACGTATGCGCGCGCGGCGGTGGAGCGTCGACTCGGCTCTCTCCCCCCCCCCCGCCCTCTTTTCGCCACTGTCGCTTATATACGGCTATGGGCGAGTGGCGGCTGCTTCGGAGTCCGCGCGTGTGTTCTTTTTCTCTTTCTCTTTTGCGCTTTGGTTATGTGTTGCTGTCTTTCTTCAACTACTGGATATATATGGATATATTAACGAGGCAGATTCTGCAATGAGAACATTGTATTTTTTGTATAGGTTTGTATAGTATTAAAATTATTTGATTTGTGTTTTATACTTTTTTGTTATTTGTTACAAAAAAAATCTGCTAAAATGACGGTTGTTGTTTGAACTCCGTTTTTTAAATTTTGGAGCATATGACACACTGTTGTTCTTTTATTTTTTTTTCTCAATAACTGTGACAATTCAAAATTAATAAAACGTTTATGATTTTGCTAAAAAAGCTTTATTATCTACACTTTTATTTTTTGATTCTTTAAAATAAATTATGGCAAAAAAAAAGATAGTAACAACAGTTGTGCTCCAAAATTCATAAATGAAATAAAAAATGTAAATTTTACAAAAATGCAAAGTAAAAGTTTGTATACGTAAATACGCAATTGTAGATATAGCCTCAGCTACCGAATCGTTCTATAACGAAGGATATAGGTAAGTGCCGAAGGGTTTATATTATACGGTCCTGAAAGTGCCTTTCAGGAAGAGAAAGAAAGGGCAAATAATTTGCAGTGCTGAATTCGCAAACTTAACTTGAGTAAGTATAAGATATACAAGCGCAATAAAAATCTAGTAAATGAAATTTCAGGAGTAGCTACAAAACTAGACAAATTTTGAGCTTTCAAAGAAATTAAATTTATCAATTAATATGTATGATCAATATAATTTTTTTTTTATAATAAGTTATATCAAACTGAAAAAAAAATTCAAAATTTTCTATTTGTAATAATTTTTAACATTCTTATCATTCTTCTAAAAATCTACTCATCCAAGTTCCTTTATTCTCTTTATGATTTTTGATAAGCATAATACTTAATTCAAAAGTAATAGGACGCAACCCATCTGGACCATGGCAAATCAAATCAATCTATCAATCGAGGGTCTCATGGGAAAGTTGGCATGCAGTATTTCGCGAGCCCAGCCCTTCAGCCACAACACGTCAGAGACAATAGACCCTATAGGGTCCTTTCGATACAGATATATATATACTCACGGTCCTTTGTGTTCTGTATATAGTGCGTGTACTCGTTAATGAGTGATTGGTTATTTTTTATTCTCACGGGATGAGTGATATTGTTTTTTTCATTTATTTATAATATATGAAAAATTGAAAAAATAAATATATAATTATTTTATTTTATTATTTTTTTTTTTATCAATGTTTTGTATAGTGTTTGTTAAATTAAAATTCGGTTTAGTTTGTTTGTTGTTATATTTATTAAGAGATAAAATGCAAATATTATACACAAAATTTTTACAAATTAGATTAATAAAAAAGAATACAAAGTTAAATATAATATATTATTTAATTATTTATACGAATGAAGAAAAAAAATATAAAATTAACTAAACAACTCAGAATTTCAATAGTAGGTATATTTCAACTGCGAATAAAACAATTTTTTTTTCTAATAAGAGATGGTAAGGACGCTTTTCGTTCGATCGAAGCGATTTGCCTAACACAGTATTTTGTTCCACTGATATTTTCTTCCATAGAATAATATAAATTATACCGAGATTTAATCCGCAATTTATAAATTGGTAAATCTTTTTTATCATTTGAATCCTTATCCTCATCATCAGAATTAAATATTTTATCCAAAGTAATCATATCCTCAATCTCAATAAATTTTTTAATTTTATAAATAACCAACTTTGGTAACATATTATTAAATATTAAATCAAGATTCATTTCCACAGAATTTATAGCTTGATTTTCAATTGATGTTAAAGGTCGTACACCCAATGCATAATTTTTAGCTAACATATATTTGTAATTTTGAAATCTATGATTATTAATTTCTTTAACCAATATATCATACATTCCTGGTATTTTAGCAACGCGAATACAAGTTCGTCTTTTAGCATGTAAAAAATCGTAATATGTTAATTTACCATAAAGCATAGTATTTTTCATCTGTTCAATTTCATTTTTTAACTCTAATTCAAATTCATTTTTAACTTCCGATATGAAAGTTCGACGATGTAAAAAAAATAAAAAATTAATATATCGATCTTTACTATTAAAATTAGCGTAAAACCTTTTAAGTTTATAACGATATAAAATATTCAATACAGTCTTATTGCTTAGCATTCTATCGTCAAGATTAAACAAAGCCTCTGTATTTGTGCCAAATTCGAGTAGCTTAATAAAATCTTCAAAGTTATTGAAATGAGGTCTGACATATTCCAAAAGCACACTACCTTTTTTATCCTTAGCGTTTATGTCTACATTAAACTTGCAAAATATTTCAATAATACGATAATGATTGAGAACTACACGATGAAAAAAAGTTAATCCTTCGTTATCTGGTATAGTTAAATCAATGTTATCCTGTTGTAAATAATATTCACTAATCAAGATATTTCCTCTTATGAAACAATCATTAACTGGTGTTAATCCTTTATTATCAGTGGCATTAATATCAATACCGTTATCAACAAGCAATTGAATAATACTTAATAGAATAAATGAATTTCTGATAAAGAAACTAAACATTACGATATGCAAAAGATTACGACCATTTGAATCTTTTTGATGAATATTTGCACCACGAGAAATAAGTAATTTAACTGTTGATTCATGCACGTAAGCAACTGCAAACATTATAGGACTGCAATTGTTTTCGTCAACGTTATTAATCGATACCCCATGGTCTAATAAATATTTAACTATCGTATTAGAACCTGTACTGCAAGCATATTTTAATAATTTTTCACTCCATTGATCGTTACCAATTTTACGATTTACACATTTCAATAGCCACTCAAACGTCTGAAAAACAAAATGAAAAAATGCACATTATTAAAATTAGCTGAATTAAAAAATTAAAAGTAAAGTAAAATAAAATTTATACTGATAAAAGACTTACAAATAAATTTTTCATTTGAATAACTTCATACCAATAATTGCAAATTCCTACCATCTCCAGGTTCCAGTTAGGTTCCATATAAGGATATCTTTTAATATTGCATTCTAAATCACATCCATGATTAATCAACAGTTGCATAATTTTTTTGTGATCATTAATAATTGCACGTGATAATGTACTTTCTGACCAAATGTGTAATGGTCGATTATAATCCGGTATAGCACCATGTTTAAGTAATAATTTAACTGCTATGAAATCGCCTTTACTTACAGCTACATCAAGAGCTGATTTATCTTTGTATTTATCGTTGTTTATATGATGGGTTTTTGCTGATTTTAATAGATTTTTTAATTTTTCATGATTTTTGTTTAATACAGCATCATATATTTGACGTGTTTTTATCTCGTTTTTATCCTCTGTTTTTACCTGGTATTTTATGTAAACAAAATATTTTGCCTATTATTAAAAAAAGGAATATTCTACTATATTATACATAATATTTTTACTCACCATATTCGACACAATAACTGCTATTTTTTTATACATATTAATATTTTTATCAAAGACACTGAAACAAACTAAACAATTTTACACTCCATCATACTAGTAAATGAAAAATTACTTCAAATTAATCTTAAAATATACCTGAATTACCAACGAAACGCACGCTTTCCTTCTACCTACATAACAGGTCTTAACTCAACTACCTGGGTTTAGAGATGCCTGACCTGAAAGACTTTCGAGATTTATTTGTTCTAAAATTCTAGGGATGTAAAATTTTACTATAGTAACTATACTTTTCAAGCATATCCTATATAGTACTGAATATACATGTACATTTGCTGCGGGTTTATTACATACAAGAGATTGTCATGTTGAAAGATCCTTTGAAGGTATCTTCTGGTCATATATACTTATCATGGATTATGCTTTCGCGCTTCGCTGATTATTATGCGATCGAAGAGCGCGTTAGACTGCTTTTGTCGCCAGGCTTTTAGAACATCTCTATTATGTTTTCTTGTAGCAACGATAAAACTAGAAAATAATTTCTGTGATGATAAATAGAGAGAGAGTGTGTATTTGAATAAAGATGTTTGATTTAATTTTAAATAAATAATTAAATATTAATTTAAATAATTTTTTTAAATTTTGTTTTGTTTCAAATAGTTTAAAGGTTTCTGATGGGCAACTATTTTTTTCTATATTGCCTACAATTTGCAAGCTTTTGGATGGTAAGCCGTAAAAAAAGCTGTCACTGCAGTCTACAAATTTTTACGTATAGTACAAAGGCTACAACATCGCTTACTCGCAAACAAAGAACTTTGGACGAGTAAAAGGGTGGTAGAGGTATGAAATGGTATTGTAGGGGGGTGACGAAACGAGAGATACAACTTTGAGCTAATTTTAAAAACCAGAGTCATGTCTATGTGATCTTTGTGATTATTTATAGATCTTTCAAATTATTTAAATCAAAGATATTTTTTTCATTCTTTTATTTAAAAAACAACTTGTAAATGTATTTCTAATAAATTGATTTTTTAAATTAGCTTTTTATGGATGATTTATATGAAATAAGTACAGTAAGAATTAAAATATAAAAAATATTTTAATTTTCAAATGTTACAACTTGTTGAATCACATTAATTTAACGTGATAATTACAAGCAAACTAATTTGTTCCTGCTTTACTGACTTTTTTTTCACTACTTGATTGTTCAAAATTTTATAAAAGTATGCACGCTATTGTACAGAAGCAAGAAATTTTTTAAAAAATTTATAATTAAGCAAAAAATGTTTACAAAAACATTTATTGTTATATGTTAGAATGTGAAAAAGTTATATAATATGATAATAATACAAAATTAACAGTAAAACAAGAATTTTGAAATTTGTTCAGCCATGTAAGACTGTTATTTGTTAAAAATATTCTTAGTAATAATATTGTTATCACGTTATTTTTCTTACTTAAATAATGTTACTTTTTACATAGAATAAGTCGTATGTTTTGTTTGACTTGGTTGAGCATTTGATACATTAGTAGGAGGTGTGCCAGTTGCTTGATCTTCTTGATCAGCTTGGCCACATGCTTTTCGAATATATTGTGGGGTAACTAAAACTTCTTCTTCCATTTCTAGAACCTTTTTTCCAAGTTCAGCACACTCTGCCATCTCTTTTTCGAGCTTTGCCAGCATCTCTGGAGAATCATATTTCTCTGGATCATCATGAAAGACAACCATACCATCTTTCTGGTTGATTGTTGCAAAGATTTCTCCATCTTCAATCTAAAAAAATTTGAATTATTATTTTATCAATTAGACATTATTTTTTATTTTGATTACAATTGCTATACCATATTTAATATGTATTTTTCAGCTTCTGCTGGACTTGCTAATTTAACACGAGCTGCAACATCAGATAAGCTTAACGTTAAAAAAGTATTGGTAAGTCTTTGAATATTCTTCTTGTACAAGGAGTTTGACACTTGTTTAACTAATCCCATATTATTATCCCTTGTGAAATTTTCTTGATATTTTGTTATAATACCATGAACTTCATCGCAGTTATTTGTAGCATATGCTGATGCTAATTCTTGGTAAGGTTGACTCAGTCGTTTTATATGCCTGTAAATTATCAAATGCAAACATTTAAGATTGTAAGACTTCCAATATTATGACATTTTAAAATCAAATGTTATAAATATTTTATAAGTATTATAATTATGTATTGTATAAGAGTATAATAATTGTACGATTACCTCTTCACTAAACTGCTTGTATAATTGGGTAGCACCAAAATCTTTCCATTCAAAATTAATGACACAAGTATATATTTTTTGTATGATTCTAGCATAATGTGACTGACTGCAGTTGCAGGTGTTACAACGCAAACTTCATAAAAATACAAGGCATTTTCATAATTTTTCAATGCAGTATAGATCATTCCTCCATAATAGTAATAAAGTAAAAAATATTTTGCATCGTCTTCCATGCTTATACCAGTAACGTCAATGTTAAGAAATTCTAGCGCTGGCTTCATACACTTGCTCAAAAGACAGAGCTTACAGAGATCTGCATGTATAGATGTTAACTGACTATCAAAAAGTTGAATTTTTCTAATTGCCTTGCACAGCAGGTCAATTCCTCGAATAGGTACATCTAATTCTACAAGCACATCCGTGAAAAGATGACACATTTCGGCATCTAAACAAAATAATTGCAACTTTTTCTATATTCTTGTTTAAAGATATAAAATAATACTTAAATAAAGAATTGTAAAAAATTAAACTTACATAGTTCAGTCGATAATCTAACTTGTTCTCCATTGCAGCCTAAAATGAATTCTTTGATTTGGTTAAACAACGGCTTAAATCCATCAAATGAGAAATTATTTGAATTCAAACTGTTAAGTTTTGCAACAAGCACAGCAACAATTCCCATAGAATGGTTCTGCAAATCTAAAGTTTCCAAAACCGTGTCAAGATGCTGGCTGTTCCTAGTCAATATCTCACTAAACTTTGGCAAAACATTGTTCAGCTCGTGAAAATTGCCTGAAACATAAAACACAATATTATTAGTCTAATCAATTCTCTAATAATCCTAATCAGTTGATATTTTATTTAATAATTTTTATGTACAAAATAACAAAAGCCGAAATGAATGAGCTTATAGGTTATGTTTTGTAAAGCAAGCCGACAAAGCTGTAAGTATAAAGTATTTCTTACCTTCGGCAGACAATGTTCGGACATTGTTAACGAATTGTTCGAGTGCCGATGCCATTTTAAGGTGATAAATGCACTCGCATCACCGAAAACTTTACTTTTAATTATTTTTTTTCGATTTTATTTCTCTGTATAGATTCTCTGAGGGGGACGGTAAATGAAATTTGACGATAGTCGTGCAAGTGCGTTCAAGATTCTGCCAACCTTCCAGATAACATATAGCACACGTGTACCAATTTCATCGAAAAGATGACATATTTTTTTATACTTCAAACGTGTAATCTTTCAGACAAAAATTAGATATATATAAGATGCGTCTGGATTGTCTGGAAACAACTTGTGATTTATTTTTATAACATTTTTAATTCTAAAGTAAGAAAAATTAGTAATAATGTAAATTAACAATATTTGAAATAATGACATTAATTAAATTTAAAAATGAAAAAATTTTTTTAAATCTAATATGTGTTGCTATATCTGTATAACGACCAAACAAAGTAATTTTTCACTTAGAAACAGTAAAATTCATCACACGTTCACTCGCGGACATCCAGTAGTCTTCTTATTAATTTCAATTTTAACAATCACCAATCACCTAAATAATTTCAAATTATTTTCTTAATACAATCAAAAGTAAACAAAATCCAAAAATCCAATTAAAAAAAATGGGTATGTGTAAAAAAGTCGAAGACGCTAGTAGCTCAATGTGGCGGGAAGTACAAATTGAATTAGACGACCTTTTAGAATCCGACTCAAGATTACAATCACTAAGTGGTTTACGCGATCGTCCTGAAGCTCGTCGTCGTTTAGCCGAACTTTATACTCGTTATATCGATTTGTCAAATAGATTAGAGGAATGTTACGATCAGATAGTTCAACCACAGAAACGTCCACTATTACGTAGATTACTTGATGCTGCACTCGGTCGTGTACTTGAATTGAAGCACGAGCTCGTTGAGCTTGAAATTTCGGAGCATAGTTATTTTGATGATGTTATGGCTAGGTGAGTTGTTTTTTTTTCTTTCTGTAAATATAAAGTAAATAAATTTGATTTTTTTTTTGATTTTAGGTATCACTTGACACCTGATCAAATTGAATTAAAGATACCAAGATATTTTAGAAGAGAAAGAGAAAAAGAAATTGAGACGAGGAGAAAAACTATAGAAGAAACTTTAAAAAATTTTGGAATGTTGGAAGAGAAACCGGAAGTTAAAAGGATCACAGAGCTTGAAGCTGTTAAACTTATACAAGTAAATTTATAAAGAAAATTTATTTAGAAAATTAAAAAAATTTATTATATAAATTTAAAATTTAGGCACATGAACGAGCAAGACAAGGTCGAGTAAGATTTCAATTTATGAAAGAAATATTGGAGACTAAAGAACGATCGACTTTAAGATCCGAACCAAAGGAACCAAGTGAAGAAACTGCAAATGCCGCTGCTTTAATTATACAAAAAATTTGGCGCGGATACTCAACCAGACGTAGAATACGTCAGCGTAAACTTGATGAGATGCTATTGATTGGTAAATTAATATTTTTTCTTAAAATTTAAAAAAATTTATTACATTAAATTTATTGTAATATAAAGGTATGTTACAATCATGTCCCACAATATCCGAAAACACAAAAAAACTCGAAAAAATATCAAAAGAGAGATACGAAAAACAAAAAGAATATCAAGAAATTTATGAGACTTACAAGACCGAAACGAAAGAAAAAATAAAAACTGAGAAAAGTGCAATAATGGAGGAGAACATAAGAATCGAAATAAGACATTGGATAAGTGGTTATTATGCACAGACTGGTAAAATACCAGAATTACCAACAGCTGAAAGTGGCGGTTCGCGTATGATTTTTAGTCGTCAGGTTATTATTATTATTATTTTTTTATAAGATAATTTTAAACTTTAAAAAATTTTAATTATGACATAAAGCGAGAGCGAGTAATCGTTTTTGTACTTATACGTTTACCAGCTGTCGTTTGTCTATTAATGTAGGATACCGAAAGTTCAAGAAGTAGATCAACTGGTGCATCATCATCTCAAACATCAAAACGATCGAAAAAATCAGCTTCAAAATCAAAAAAAGAAAGCGAGGAAGCTCAAAGTTCAGAACCTGAATCTGAACTTTGTTTCAGACCATCACCATCAAATTTTATCACTGAATTAGTTCACGCTAGTCAGGAATATAGAGAAATTTGGAGGGATAAAGACGAATCGGTAAATCTTGATCAAGGACCTTATTTCGATATGATCGATGCCGAAAAAACACGAGAGGTTGAAGATGAAATTAGAATTGGCGTTGATCAGGAAATGCGAGGTATTATTTTTTATAATATCATATATAAAATTGTATAATATAATTTCATATAAACCAATCTTTTTTTAATATAATAGCGGATATCGAAGCACTACAAGCAGCATTAGATCGTGACAAAGGATACAAGGGTAAAAGAAATAAAAAGGCACAGAAACGCGTTCGTCGAAGCGGTAAGAAAAATAAGCGTAAAAAAGAAAAGGATCTGACACCAGATCGTACAACTGAATCGTTATTCGAAGAACTTCTCGAGCAGGGAATAATTAAATTGTATCCGGAAACAAGAATCGATAGTTATCGAGGCCAACGATCTTATAGTAATTTTCAATTACGAGAAAAAGAACAAGATCCACTTCCTGCTATAGGTATATGTAATGTGTATATTCATATCAATATTCTTCTTTTTCTTCTTTTTTAATTCAATTTATTAAATAATATTAAATATCCAACAGGTGACGTACGAGAATTGGTAAGCGAATATTGTATCTTACCATTAGGTAACGATGCTTTACGTGAAATGACACCTTTGGTACGTTCGGTATTGATTGCTGGTCCACGTGGTAGCGGTAAACGAGCTTTGGTGAACGCAGTTTGTACTGAACTTGGAGCTACCTTGTTTGATATTACCCCGGCTAACATTGCTGGGAAGTATCCTGGAAAATCTGGTCTTATTATGTTGTTGCATTTGATTTCTAAAGTAAGGACTAGAATGAAATTTTTAAAGTAATTTTTATTTTATATTGTGATTGCTCCTATAGTAAAGGCAACCAAACTTACTTGGAGTTATAGATATTGTTCAGGCAGATTTAAATATCTGTTATTTATTTATTTTTTTATCTGTAGGTCTCAAGACTACTACAACCATCAATAATATTTATGGACGGAGCGGAAAAACCTTTCGTTAAAAAAGTACCAAAAACTGATAAGACTGATCCAAAACGATTGAAAAAAGATTTGCCGAAATTGGTAAAAAACATAACGAATGAAGATCGTGTGATATTTATTGGTACATCACGTAGTCCCTGGGAGGGAGATCAAAAATTACTTTATCAAACTTATGACAAGGTCATATTTATTCCACGACCTGATTATGGCTCGATGTCGTTGATTTGGAAAGGTTTATTAAATAAGGTTGTTGTTTTGATTATTTTTTTTTTTTTTAAGTTTTACGTAATAATTGTTTTTAAGGTGATTTTATTTACAGTATGCTGGTATAAGCCGACAATTTGATACATCAAAAATGGCAAAAATATGCGATGGTTTTACAATTGGTACTGTCATGGAAGCTATCGATGAAGTAAGTTGACTATGATTTAAAAACGATACAAATTGTATTATTACGATCTACATGCATTTCATTAATGCACGCGAGAATTTACAGGTAATGACGACTAAACGTATGGTACAATTGAGAGTCCAGCCTCTGACGCATATCGAGCTTATTAATGCCCTAAGCTCAAAAGATCCAATTTATCGCGAAGAAGAAGATGCATTTTTGAGTATGTTATAATATATATTTTTTTAATAATATTCGGTATGATTTATTAAAATTGGGATAATATATATGTTCTCAGGTTGGTATTCGAAAACACCAATTTGTAAAAAGAAACAGAAAGCTATTGAAATGGAATTAGCTAAACTGGAAGAAGAAAATGAAAAGAAAAAGAAAGGAAAGAAAAAATAAATTCTTAAATTATTTGTAAGGAAAGTAAGCATTAGGTATTATAATAAGGTTATCAATGATTTTCTTAAGGCATTTAAATGCAACGTTTGTCATTTTCTTTGCACTTTGTACTGACGTTTATAATGATAATCTTGTATAGAGGAAAGTCGATTTTTGACTTTTACTCTATTTATAATTTTGTTTATTGACGTAATATTAACGTAACATCTACGTAATGATATGCTGTTTTTATTTACAGTTCAATGGAAAAGGTGATTAATTTTTTTAAATAGTTATAATCGTGTATAAAAGATTTGATTTTCAAAATAAACTGTCAAGTTTGTTTGTGCAGTTTGGTTTATTATTGATATTTTATATGGGTAAATGATGTTTAGCCTAAAGAATATTTTTATAACAACTTAAATCTAATAAGTAAGATTTATAATTGTATTTTGTACAAGTGGAAAAATATTTTGCTATACATCTTAATTTTTTATAAAATTTGTATTAAATTTAATGAGATTGACAATAAAAAATTTTGATTTGTAAAGCGCTAATTAAGACGAATAAAAAAAAATTTTTGTCCAACCCTTTGAATTGTTTAATAAAAAGAAAATTATGAGCTTTGGATAACAATAGAATTTTTTTTTTAGCATACTAACACTTTAAACGTCATAGGTACCAAAAATAAAAAAAACAAAACATTTAAAATTAAAATAACTTTGCATATTTTTTAAACAGATACTTATTTACCATCATTTTTTGATTTAATGCATCATTACTACTTTTTCTAACAATACATTTTTTTTTTTTCATCTTCACAATGTTAGTTCATGACACTCAACAATTACAAAGCTACCAATTATGTATTATTAAAGATAAACACAATAAGTATATAAGCAGCATGTACTTTGATACAATAAAAAAAAAGAATCATACGAGCATATTATATTGTTATCAAAACAAAAAACCGTGATCAAAAGAAGAAAGTCCATCAGACAGAATAAATCCGTATGTATACTAGACATCGCACCGTCACACACACACACACACACACACACACAAAACTTTTGTATTTTTCCCCTGACACTGAAATTTCACGCATATAAGCACGTGAACTGTCCACAAGTTGCTTGATACTTTTGCACGTGTCCGAGAGATAAAAAATATTATATATACTCTCCCTCTACAACACTCTATACGAGTGAAAGAAAGATATATGAAATGAAGAGAGAAAGATAGTAGAGGATGTCGCTCCTTTCTACAACACTAAAAAAACTTGCCGATCGCGCCACTCATCGTATGTTCGTATATTATATATGTCTCTCTTGAAGATGATTTTACTTTTCATACATACATTTAGCTGTTATCCGTTCAATAATTTTTTTTTCTTACTTTTTTTAATTTGAAATTTTCCGTGTGCTCTTGTATGTTTAAAATGAAGTATGTATATGCTTAGCCAACGATATTTCAAATTGATAAGAAAGAAAATCAGAGCTGAGATTATAAAATTTTTAATGTGAAATAATAATCGTGTAAAGGTGTAACTATAACGATAAAATTCATTCAAACTTTTCGTTGTATGCTAAAATTATTAATTTTTTAAATTATGATTATGAAATTGGTACTGCTAGTTTTTCTTTTTTTTTTATCTTTGAGGAAAAGCAGAATTTTTTTTTTTAAATTTTGACATAATGATTGAAAATATTTATCATTATAACAGAGACATATATGTCAGTGTAAGTTGATATGATATATTTTTTTACTTATTATGCAAACAATTTTATTATAAAAAAAAAAAATTATGATACATAGTAACGTCATAGACTTAGAATTTGATATTAGATTTAAAAAAATTGTCTTATCAATCTAATATAGAAAGTTTGAGAAAAACCAATAATTATTTATAATTCTTTCGATCAATTCAAATTAAAAAAAAAAGAAAGAATTAAAAATTCCATTGATTACAAATCACACCTGATACACGTTAATTCAAGCACTCAAGAATAAAAAAAAAAATAATAATAACAAACAATATAGTATCTCTCTGGAAATTTTGAATGAAAAATGTCAGTGTGTGTCTCTGATGATATCACAAAACAGAACATAAAGATCGATTAGTCAGCGAAATCTTATAACTGTACACACATTAATATAGGTATGTAATATACACACATAAAAACCACGCCACTTCTAGACTTCTATCACGTCAGCTTGTATACATACACATATTATATACTCATTGCGCAATATCTAAATCCAAAATCTCGTGATAATAATATAAAATAAAAAAAAGAGCTCTCAAATATGTATAAACACGATAAAATCTTTATAAGTAAATTCGCACTTCTCTTTTTCGCACATTGTAAATTTTAAAATTGATTTCCGATTTAATTATAGCGAATGAGATATATGTATATTGACATATGCGAGCGCGGGAAAATCGGTTAAATTTAAAAATTTTACATCATCAGAGTCGAATCACGTGCGATGCGTGGGTTTGATAAAAAAACTACAAATCTTTTATAAACCCATATACAAAACTATAAATAGATATATATGTAAAGGCAATAGAGCTATATATGTATAACACGAGGTATCCAACGACTTGAGCATGCGTTAGTCGCGTGTGCGTATATTGTGTATTATATGTCTCCCCCACTCTGAACTCTCTGAAGCTACAACATCTCGCCTGTTTCTCCTCTTTTGCTCTCTTATTTCTATACCTATACTATGGCTAAAATGCGTAACGGACTCTTGATATTATGAGCATATATTCATGTGTTATAAGAAAATATACACGTGTGTTTGTTATTGTTTGAATTATTAGTAAAATATAAGTACATACGTGTGATTTGAATGAGGTTTTCGATTGAAATTTGTTGTTATGTGTAATTTTGGTTGTATGATAATTATAATTATGACGGTTTTTTTTCAGATAATAATAATAATAATAATAATATTATATATCTTGATTTCAATGAACTTTTCAATATTTTACTGTTTTTAAACTTGACATGGAAAATTATTGATTTGTAAGATAAAATCGAATTTAAATTTAAATTTGAATTTGTTCTATTTTAACGCTTTAGTGTACTTTCATGGTCACTTTCTGTAATATATAGGTATCTATTCATTAGAATTTCAAGTACAAATTTATATGGGTATTTCTGTTTAACAATTATTTGTGATACAGTATTATACAAATTCTAATTTCCGAAGAAATGATATAATAAATACTATCTATATAATTATAGACTAAAAAGATAAAAAAAAAAAAAATTATAAATGTTAGTTTCCTTAAAATAATTAACAAAATAAAAAAAAAAAAAACAACTTGTATTTGAAAAGATATATTTGTCATCACCTAGTATTTGTAAAACTTCCATTTATTTAGTCACGCGAGTGCTTAGAATATTTTAACAACAAAAATTTATTAAAACCACGTGTATATTTATTTATAGTTCAGGACACGTACATTTTTATACTATAGATAAAATTTTTATCAATATAACGTAATACTTAATATTATAAGTAATAATTAGATTAAATATATTTTTATTAAACAAAAATTTTATTAAACATTTTTAAGAAAGAAAAATAAAATTTATATTAAATCAAATTAAACTGTTATAGTCGTGATTCAATAGTAAGCACAAAAGCTAATTTAGTTTCATCACAAGCAATTTCAAGACAATTCGATTTTCTCGCTTGACAATTATAAAAGTGTATGTATAGCTATATACATACATAATATAGTCAAAGCTTACAACTCTCGATCGGGGGCTATAATTCAATTAGCACAGCAGAGGAGTATTATAGGGGAGACCGGGGCGAGATTGCAACGGGGCGAGATTGTAATTTTGAAATTATTTTTGACAGGATCAATGGAATTGGATGAAACTTGGGGGTCTT
>JAPYZE010002167.1:0-28669 GCA_030522805.1 Leptomastidea abnormis
TGATATTATTGATAGAAATTCTTGGTTCTTTTTTTAAAGTCTTGATAAAGTGTTTACTCTATTATTAGACGTATATTTAAGTCAGTTTAAACAAAGTTTCATATTTAAATTGAATGTTTAGTATCTTAGGCTGAGTTGTGCCCTTCTTCATTCGGGTTCCTGAATTGTGCCCTTCTTTATTCTTGAGCGCTGAGTTGTGCCCTTCTTCGCCATATTCTGGGTTGTGCCCTTCTTCTTCCGAGCCACCGTTATATACAATTTGTGAAAATTGTTAATTATGTAATACACACTTTTTTGAGAAAGCATACTACTGAAGCATTTACTATGAATTTTTTCTTTGCATATATTTAAAAGAAAAAAATAATTTTTTTACATCATATGTATTAACAGCTACGTCATTACGTGATTTGTTGCCACTTTAATGATTGGAATCATTCTTATCTTAATCTTGAAAAAGAAAAATAAAACTACGATCAAATTAACTCCTTTTAAAAGAAAAAACAAAATTTATTTTATTTTTCTACGTACATCTATATTTATAATTTTTAAATTTTTCTTATCGAAACAGTCAACATATTAACCTTGACATATTTTTCTTCTCCACCAACAATATTTCAGCTCATTACGTAAAATATGAAAGAATTCAAACAAAACGGAAACGGATCCCACAAACACAAAAGTGATCCATTACTTTGGTAAAAACTTTGTCAGGGTAACATCGAAAGCAGCTTCCCTTGGTCTCACGACAAAACGAACATCTCAACTCCAACACGTCAGACAAAAAAACAAAGTCAAACAAAAATCCATCAAAAAAATTATATTCTCAGGGGCACATGTTACATACAAAAAAAAATCGTCAACTCCGATTTTTTAGATTCCACTCAAGCGCCACACACGTGCGAATTCTCCAAATTCCCTCCTTTCCTTTAACATTATCATTGTCCAGAGTCAATGATAATTGGTCTGGTAATCCTTGCTCAGTCGAAGGTGCACATATACAAGCCCTGGCTAATTGAATTTCCGAATTCCCATAAATCATATTTGACACCTCTTGGACCGAAGACCAGAAGAAGAGAAGACAATCTCTCTCTCTTGCATATATAAGAAGGTCTTCGCTAATAAGGACGGATTTGTGCGCGATACGGATGCCATAGTAGATTGTCATATACATATTATAATAACTGATCACCCAGACTCGTCTGCTGCTGTTTCAGTTGCTGTTGTTGTTGTTGGCCTCATCTCTTGCGACGGATCGCGACACGAGCTTTCTCTTTTTTTTTATAGGGAGCTACGCGACACAAGTCTCACTCACTTGAGCGATGATAGAACGGGATATATATACTGATATTAAGGCCAGTTCGGTAGCTTGTTTCCCAGACGCAGTCTCTCCATTATCGATGTCCTCTTTCCTTTTTTTTTTTTTTTAATATTTTTTTTTTTGTCTCGCGAGGATGACCCTTTCAGTAGCTCGTTGTCGTCTACAGATAGCGAATATATGTCGTTTGGCAAAAAGTGGCCATTAACACAAGGTGGTGTTGATGATGACCGACTCTTGAAATACATCTTCTCTGACATTCTTTGCATTTGGTATGCGAATATATATATTCTCCTATCCTGTACGAGGGTGTGAATCTTATAATTTGAATCCTTTCTTATGTATGTGTGATGTATCGTGTGGAATGTGAGATAAAAGATTTTTTTTTTTTAAATGCTAAAATTTTATGAAATGAAACTTATGCTTTATCAATCACATGGAATTTTTAATGCTAATTTAAAAATAAGGTGTGTCTTGATATTTTTTATTTGATGAATTATACCGGCTCTATCTTTTTTTACATTCAACATTTTTTTTTTCAATAATAAGTTTTTAATACCTCATCATTAAAATATCTAGCTATACTTAATTATCATATAATAAAAGTAAAAGTAAACTCATTAGTAATCTTAATTACAAACAAAACTCTATAAAACCTTACATATGCTATTACACATAAACATCAATTAATTAGCAATCGATCGCTCACCTAATTTATCTTTTTATTAATCAAATTAATTACAATCAATAACCTTCTCTTCTAACTTGTTTCAGCAAACGGTTCATACCAGCCAGGAATGGAACCAAAGCGTCAACGTACAGCCTACACTCGACAGCAGATCCTCGAATTAGAAAAAGAATTTCACTACAACCGCTATCTGACCAGGCGACGGAGGATCGAAATAGCACACACGCTAACATTAAGCGAACGCCAAATCAAAATTTGGTTCCAAAATCGTCGAATGAAATACAAGAAGGACAACAAACTACCCAACACGAAAAACGTGCGACGGAAAAACGCGAACGGTACGCCAGCACCCGCGAAATCCAAGTCATCGAATCGCTCGAGTGGCAAAGCTAATTCTCGTAAGAACAACAACAACATGTCGCCACAGAGTTGTATGGAAAGTAGTTTGGACGGTAGTGTGACCGGAGGTCTAAGTGGCCTACAGGACGTGCACGACGTGAAACCACCGACGGTCGAAAGTTTCGGTGGTCTGGGTACGGCAGCACCCGGACAGCAGCACCCTGGTCTACCTGGACATCCGAATTACCAAGGACACGTACCCACTACGGGACAGCATCCGCTCGCACATCTTCAGGCTCAATTGAGTCACTGCCACATCAACGGTATGATGGATCCAAGCCATGGACCCGGTATGGTTCACATGGCAGCGGGTAGCATCAGTCCGCTTGCGCCAGCCAGTTCTCACAGTCCGACGGGTGTGCCTGCTATACAACCTACGACTATCAAGTCTGACTATGGTCTCATGGCTCTGTAACATACGACTGATAATGGTGAATATGAATGCAGGGCTGAGGATGATGATGACGATGTTGACGTTGTCGCGAGGATTATTGAGAGGAGCATGGGATCTGTGGATTGTGTAGTGCGATGAAACAACGTGAATATTATGAATTTTTTTTTTGATTATTTGAAATGGTGTGAGAATTGGCTGTAAAGAAAATTTAATATTGAATTGTGAAGTGTTGAGTTTTTAATTCGAAAAACAATATAATATTGTGTGTGATGATGATGAATATACATTAATAAATATGACACAGTGGTTTATCAGTGAAAAGCGTTGCTTCGAAAATTGCAGTTTTTTTATCTACGTTATACCAACAATACGTAAGACACCGATTAATCAAAGAATATGTCTTCTTTCGTTTTCCTATTGTGTAAGAATTTCTTTCGAATAGGTATTGATGCGCATAAGAGAAAAAAAAGTCGTAAGTCATTGAAATTTTTTTTTTATTGTACGAAGAAGTGAATTAATAATAGAATTTTACCTAGTTTTGTTATTTTAAAAATATTTTAAAAGTACGTATCACTGACGAATTGCTGATCAAAAATCTTGAGAAGAAAAAAAAAATTGACGCAGTCATCATTTAATTAAGAAAAGTAACATCTTATTCTTACATGAAAAAAATGAAATTTCATCATTCCCATTTATTTGTAATCGTTATTTTATTGATATATTTTTGAAAGCGAATACGAAAAAATATACTTGAAAGTATTGATAATTTTTATAAAAAATGTTTTACAAAGCGTAGTTTTCCATAATGTACTTAAAATTGTGACTTAAAATTTTTACTTTTCATTAATCAGATAATTTTATATTTGGTTTGTTAAATTCACACTTAAATCATCAGACAAATAAAAATAAGTATTTCTTGTAAAAAAAGGTAATCTTGCTAGATAGACACTTTAATTATCATTATTACTTCGTTTTAATAACAAAACCCAGTGACGTAACTGGTCATGCGAAAATTGCCAGTTAACAATCGTTAATAATTTGTGCCATGTGTCTAAAGAGAATAGGCAAAAAGTATATTATCTGCATTTTTTGCTTGCATTTTTAAATCGCACTGGCAAAGACAAGTATTTTTTTTTTAAATGTGTAATTATAGATTTATTTAAAAATTTTAATTAAAGATAAAATCTTTTTCACATTCAACAAATGCTGTACATAATTATATTTAAAAAAAAATAAAAACTGGTGTATATGTATATAATTGTAAAGAAATCGTTGATATACGATTTGATATAAATAAGTGCTTATTCACTATTTTTAGTGCTTAAGTGTTTAAAATAATAATAAGCAATTAAGTGACGAAACAAAATGAAATTCTTTTTTTCTATCAACGTTTAAGTAAAATTAAGAAGTAAATAATAAATAAGCGAAGTAATCGAAATAAGTTGTAAAAAATTACTTAGCAGTATACGTACCGTCTATGAATACAATTTAAAAAAATAGCAATAAGTGTAAATTTTGCGTATAATAAATTAAATATTCTATTACTGAGCTCTGTTACGTTGTTGTGTTCAGAAATATGTATCTTAGATAGTAATGAAATTTGTAATATGTGTTTGAATCAAACGTTCGAGGTGAAGTCTTTTTTATTCAATAATGTACATTTTATTTTTTTTTATTTTTATTTTTCACCTTATTGTATCGATACCTGCATACTTAAAATAATAGATATGTCAATGCACTTATAAAATATTTTAATCATTAAATGTTAAATTTTAAATTATTTGAGTCATCAAAAAAAATAAAACTAATATATCAGTGTAATTTATCAACATTGTAGCTACTGATAAATTAAAATTCTATCACCTCGAAATTATTATTAGAAATTTTGTACCACATGAAACCCGTGTATATATACTTTACGTAAAATATATCCATTTCTCTATTTTCAATGCAGTGAAAAATGGAAAATGAATAAAGAAGCTAATAAGCACGAGAAAAAAAAGAACAATGTGAAATAAAAATTCGTCTTTAAAAAATCAAGCTATTATTTGTATACCATGCGAGAGTAGAAATCAAACCGATTCAATCCACAGAGTCGCTGTGACGATATACCAAAACAATACTAATTAAATATTGTATAAAAGATATAGCTTTTAAGCGAAAAAAAAAGAAACAATATTAACAAATAAAGGAGTAATTAAAGAAAAAATGAAATTCTTGTAAATTAGTCGAACAAAAAATCAAAATAAAATATTCAGTTGCTCCAAAATTTACATAATACAGAGCACTAAAAAAAAACCAACCGAAATTTTTGCATCGAAAACAATAACTATAGCAAATGTTTATTTTTATTTTCGTCAAGTTCGACAATAAATTTTAAGTGATTTGCGAAACAAAAAAAAAAAAAAATTGTAAGCTCGAGTAAACAAGTTGTCGTGTGTTAAATGTGACCACTATTGTGTACTAAACTCTTTTTTTTTTTATTTTTTCTTTATCTTCTGTGTATATAATACCTTGTATAAAATCGACGACAAATAATGATCTATCATTACCGATGATGCGACCTGGCTTATGTTTATATATCGATGAAACCGATAATAAAACATAAAAAAAGTAAATAAAGAAAAAAAAAATATCAAAAAATAATTCCACTATTTTTACTTTTTTTTTGTTTGTTCCATTAAAATATTATTTCACTTATTTCCACTTTCATATTTTCGTTGCTGTATTGTAAGCAAAGTACATAGCTCAAACTGTGGAGAGTTTGCTTCGTCGCTGCATATAACGCGAGTCTTGGTTCTAGATCAATATTCTCGCGTTTACAAAAGGGGAGGGGGGATCGCTTATCGGGGCTGCGTATGGCTTGGAAGAGAAAAAGCCAACAAGAGCTGTATATAATAGCATGGAAGGGAAAAGGGATGACAAGGCAACAAAAAAGGCCGTACTGATCAAAGTTCTTTTTTTTTAAGTTCTTTTATTCTTTTATTTGTATTCGGTCACGAATAGCTTACCAAATTTATTTAACTATTATTATGGTAAAATAATACACTATTTATTCCAAGTTTTATTTAAGAATTTTTTTTAAATTATCTATTCAACTTGAATTCAGACCTTTTATTTTTCAAAATATAAAATTGGTAAGTGTTAAGGTATAGATTATTTTTGTAATTTTTAGAATACAAATTAAAAAAAAAATAGATCCTTTACTATATTTTTAGCCAATAATATGGTAAATTTAAAAAATTTTCTTAATAAATGCAAAATTAAAATCCTCTCTCTCTATAATATTTTTGCAAAACGTCTGCCTCGATTCTGTTATATTTCTCATAATCGCTACAGAACCTATAACGCGAAGATTACAGCATTGTCACACCAAAACTCTAGCTGTCAACTTATCTACTCGCCCTGAACGTCATAGAAACATACTTCAAAAGGAAGCAATTATCCATAACCATACTGTAAGACAGTAATACTTTGCAAAAAAATGCATAGGAAGCCAAAACGAGCTACGTTTCCATCTTTCCTTTAACACAAACTCACATATACACTCTTAACTCATACAACAGCAGCAGCCGTAGCAGCAGCCAGAGAGCGAGTATGCGCCGAGAGAGCTTTCTCTTACCGCTCCCAGCTGGCAAGAGAGAAAAATGAGAGGGGTGGCTTTGTGGAGGCGAATGGGAGAAGCCCGTGGAGCCGGCTTTGCCACCGCCCATGGACACACCACCGAGCAATGCTGCGCGAGCGTATAGTGAAAGAGAAAAAGAGAAAGAGAGAGAGAGAGAGAAGGAAAGGTTGATAGGAAAAGAGAAGGGAAAAGGGGGAAAGGGAGAGACTTCTACGATCGGACACGGAATCCCAATTCTCGGGTGTGGTGGAGTTCTGCTGTGCTGTTTTTCCCCGCACGAGCTGCACTAAAGCACAAGCGCGCGCACTACCCAAGAGCTAGCTAGCTTATGGTATGAAATGGAAAATATATTTTTGTGTGGTTGGGAAAAGAGAAAGAAAGAGAAAGAATGTAAGTATAAGGAAGAATAAGTGATTGAGAAAGACGATGGAGAAGAAAAGGCTTTTATATATATATATATATATATAGATATAGGGAGTAAAGAGGGAGAAGCTATATAGGGATATATACCTATCCAAGAAATGAGTCTTTCAATTTTTCAAAGTTCTCAAAGTTGCCAAGTGTGCAATCTAACCCCCCTACCCTTTCCATTTCCTTCCTTCCTCCTTTTCTACGAGCAAAACTGCTGCATTGCGCTTTTTTTGGGAGGGAAAAATTTTTTGACGACGACGACTGTATTAAGAGGTGAGCTCTCTCTCTCTCTCTAGAGAAGATTGAGATTGATATTGTGATGTGGGGGGGGGGGGATTGTCTCTGGATGAGTCTATTGATATAAATGTGCTGTTTTGGGTGTGTATTTCTGCTGATTAAGATGTAGTGAAGGGATACTTACCTATAGATTTTTTAATTTATTGTATTGACTGTAATAATTAATTATTTATTTTTGGTTTCTTATAAAGTAATGATGAGTTATTAAAGGGATATGAGGATTTTTTTTTTATAAAATTGAGATTATGATGTAAGACCTTCTTTAAAATTTGTGGAAATGATTGATAATGATTTACTGTAATGGTGATAATCAATATATTTATCTATTAATTTAAAAATTTTTTTCCAATTGTACACCATTTCCTGTAGTAAATATATTTTTATATTTTTAATAATAACACATACTTTTATATACAATCTCTTTTTTTTCCGTCTCTCTCTTTTCAATGACGAGCTTTCTTTTAAGGGCCAAGATTCGCTGACGTTCGTTACTCACTGACAATTTCTCCAAAAGATAAATGATCATGCGGTGCATCGTTGCTCCCTTAGCGATGTATGTTTCACGACAATCGGCCAAGATCTACATACCTCCTCAAGAAAAAAAGAGAAGTATACACCCAGAAGCACACACGGTAGCTGCTTAACGAGATCCGTTATATACGTATAATGGGTGGTCGTAAGATGTTTCGTTATACGAGTTTGCACGTTAGAATGTCTCTGGTTGAATGTATACTTTTGGTGAGATGTCATTTTTTTTAAAAAGATTTACAATATTTAATGTAGTGTTATTTTATAAATTTTAATATGGTGATTGTAAGTAATAACTTATTAATAATTGGAATTGTATAATATAACTGTTTTTTAAATTTTGTTTATGTTTAAATTTAGAACAACTTAATTTTTTAATTAAAATATAAAAAGAAAATAATATATTATCCAATAGATAATCTTTTTAGGAAAATAAGGTCTAGCATATAAATAACAAAAAATGGATTTAAAGATGCTTCAATGACTAAAACATGTAATTTTATTCAATATCATTTTATTTAGTATTAAAATTGATGAATAAACACATATTTTTAATTCAATATAAAATTTTTAAAAAAAACTTATAACTAATTTCTTAATGGCAATAAGAGCTGTTATTGGAGATATCCAAAATTCATGCATGTATACCCTCTTTGATTATCTAAGTTGGATTATTATTTACACCAGATGATATTTTTGAACCCCTGGTATTTCACGATTTCCATAGCTTTTGTCACTACTAAAGTACAACATAATCTCCTTCCGATGATTGGCAAGATTTTTCAAATATTCTACAATCTAAAAAAGATCATTAGTATGTTACTTTGCGATATACTGTGTTAATAATGCGTATTAATAAGACGCTACTTCATTGTAAAGTGGATAATTATTGAGGATATCATTTTCAAGTGTTTTCATGTTTATGATAATTTTTCAGATCTTCAAAATTTTCTACAACAATATCACTAATACCATTGATAATAACGTCATTCCTTATTTGTTTTTTTTTTAAAGTAGCCAGTTGATCATTCAAAATAAAAAATTCAGCAGGTTTAGTAAAATCATTAGTCGACTTTAAAAATATTAATGCCTTTATTGTATTGGAGGGTCTGACAGAATTCGAATTTTTCTACTGTGTTTCGCCGTAACGCTGATACCTTTAATACTTTGTAAAAAAAATTATGCAATAGTAAGTAGATTAGATATTTTTGAAAAACTTAATTTAATAATTTAGATGACATACCAATAAAAGGAAGTTTTTTTTAAATATATGAATAGCAGTTGCAGGAATTGAAATTGTTATAAAAATTAAAAAGAATGTATTCGTGTTTAAGTGATGCTTTACTTTAAAAAGTTAAGGTTCTTACTTTAACAAAAAACAATGAGGTCTGAGATTTTTGATTTTAAAAGGTTTTGATAAGTATGTGAACAATTTTTGAAAGTGACGTAATAAATTGTCAGTTTGGATAAATTGATTAAAATTATAATATAAATTATTGCGTAAATACAAGTATTATGTGATTTCATGTTTATTGATGCATATAAATATCATATGACCTAATTATGTAAAGAAAAAAGAGATAAAATTATTTACAGCTGCAATTCACAAAAGACTTTTCAAACAAAATGTTTTTCAATAAACTACAAATCATAAAATTTATTTTACATGACTGCATTAAAAAAAAAGATATTTAATCTAATAAGTATATTTGTGAAATATTTTATAACTGTAAAACAAAAAAATGTCGTAGAAGTATACCAGCACAGCCATACGTGAATATAGTTTATTGTACAAGGCTATTTTGTTACTCTTTAGAGTATATTTCAGCCTATTAAGACTCAAAGACTTATTAGTCAGAGACCAGGAATCGAACTCACTATCTGTGAATTGCGGTGCCGTCGCTCTGTTATCAAAGCCTATCTGAGCTTTTAAGTTACTACTAATTATTAAAGTCTTAACAGTTTTATTATAACATCGTCTCACAAAGATTATCTTATAATTATTTTGTATCAATAATTAATTCAATATCGATTGACAAAATTTAATTTCCATATAGGGGAGACCGGGGTGAAGTTAAAACTGTTTTATTCTTTTCTCAGTAAATTTTATAATTTTTAATATTTTTATTTCGAACAAAAAGGATCTTAAAGGTGTGCTCTTCAGTTACAAAATTTACTTTGTTCTAATTAGCTAAATACAATAGTTCTTTTTAAAATCTGAAATATGTAAAAAAAGTGATGTTTTAATTTAAAAATATCCGGGGCAAAGTTGACAAATTATTAAAATAACTAAATGTAATTGCAATATTATATTTTAGATATAAATATTAATGGTACTCTGAAATTACAGTATAAAACAAAAATTTTAAACACTGGTTGATAATTTTAAAAGTTTTTGTTTATGAATTATTGATTACTTTACTCATAACATTAAACATTTTTTTCTTTTCAAAAAAATTCTTTCAATCGTAACTTTAATTTTGTAATAACAAAATATGCCATATAACTACTTAAATTAAGCACTACAATACATTAACTTAAACACAATAACCAAAAGCCTTCAAGAATTTTACAATACTTTTAATCTGATGATCATGTAGATCTACTAACATCCTTAAACTTTTAATAACTAATTTTTCTTTAATTGGAATTCGAGGCAATACTGTCCTGTTTGGAAAAACTCGAGAATGAAAAAGATTGGACATTACACTCATAGAAAAACAAAATTCATCATATTGACGGCGTTTACATCCTTCTTCAAACATTGTATCACGAAGTTTATTTAAGCCTGGAATTGGAAGTCTCGAGAAATAAATTATATTTAGCCAAGCTTTATAGTGGGGATCATCTACTTTTAATTCGTTTTCATCAGCATTTTCATACAATTCGAGCATTCGAGCTTTACAAGATTCTTCATCTAATCCTTGATTTAATGATCTTTCCCAACTTGTGACTTGATTGCAAATAAACAATCCTACCTCGTAGGACATTAACTGTTTCTTTGCTTCTTTCTGAAATGAAAATGTCAAATTATCCATGTACTCTTATATATTAAATAAGCTTATTTTGTAATTTATAAAAATAAACAATACTTACAAATTTATTTTTAAGTTTTCTGGTCTGTTCTTTATACTGTGAAAGAGATTCTTTCATCTTTTTTATCTTTTTTATTTTTTTGCTCTTAGAAGATACTCTAAATTTGTCACTCATTTTTAAAATTTTAAAACCAAATATATTCTTAGAAAAATTAACGTAAAAGTTTTGAGGTTAAGCCTAGATTTTTTCTTTTTTAGGTGATAGACTATACGTTAAATAAGAAATGTAATTAAAGGAAATCTTGTGAAACTACAATCAAGGACCTTAAGCGTCTTTTTTTGGCGTCAAATGGCGTCAATAAAAATAGCTTCAAAATTTAGACGCTTAACCGTATAATTATCAGCTATTGTAGATTCTGTATTATACATAATATATCCATCTACACTGTTCTAAATCGGGTGCACTATGTACATACGTTGTGTGTACATAGTGCACCCAAACACTCGTTTTGTGTGTAGGTTAAAATTAACACAAAGTTTTTACACAAAATTTTGAACAGTGTAAATAAAAAGAAGTCGATTCTACATTATCGATTTTACTGATTCATCGAGATGAATTGATAAATTTTTAAAAATACCTTAGTGGTGTCACAGTCTGCAAGTAATTTAAGTATAGATTTGATGTTCACAAAAACATTTTGACAATTGTGTAAATTCATAACAAATTCATATAGTATGTCGTCAAAATAGACCATACTATGAAAATTAGGTCGCTGTAATAACCACGACAAAATTCCCAAGTTTCATCCAATTCCATTAATCTTATCAAAAATAATTTCAAAATTTGCCTTGTTTCACTTCGTTTAGGTCTCCTGTAAAAACATTTATTTTATTTATTTTTTCTTTTTTTATACAATTTTAATAAAAATTGCATGATTGTATAATATAACAACAAATGTAAATTTTTATCGATAATCATTTCATCCTTGCCACACGAACTTAAGTAAAAATTTTGATAGCCTTAAAAATTGTTTTGCCAAATGGTTTAATTTTACTAGGTGGTGGAGTAAATTAATATCGATCAGACGAGATAATTTAATAGTTTAAGATAATTCAGCACCACCTAATTTCATAGCTCATTACTATACCACTAGCATCTGGATTTAGGATTAAATAATAAATATGTGATTAAAATAATATGTATTAAAAAAGCAGTATAGTAAGTTTATTTTATGTTTATCGATTTTAAAATTAAGAGTTTAAGATCGAAGAACTAATAAAATATCTATACTATTTTAAACTTTGAAGAAGACAAAATCAAAGTATTTACAAATGTACAATTTGCAATTCAAGTTAGAATACACTCAATCTGCCCTTATTTCTTCGCTCCTTATAATGACATTAAAATCTAATAAATCTTCAAAATTCCAAATCACAAGCCATCATCAGTCAAAACAAAAAAATAAAAATCAATCCTAATATCACAAAGCAATAATGACAATTCAAACACCTCAATCAACACCATTCATTCATTTATTTTCAAAAAGCAATTCTCCCAAATCACCACCATTATCATAACAAACACTATATACCTTAACCATTTAACAACCACCTTGAGATCATTCTCGTAAAACGATCAAAAATTGAAATCGTCAAACACGCTCATTCAAACAGGCGCGCGAACGGTTCTTTCCCATTAGATGTAATTGGGTAAGAGGTATAGTACATAGTCAACGTGATGAGGGTGAGTAGTATAGGTATAGGTGATAAAGGTGGTGGTACATGGTAGCAGTGGCGGATTAACAGGGTTGTCACAGCTCCATTTATCAGGCTTCGCAATTACAGAGTCATTCCTCCCTTATACCATACATATATACCTATGTACGAATAGCTACAATCCTCTCTCTCTCTCTCTCTCTCTCTTACTCCCTCTTTCTTCTATCCCTCCTATATTTTCTCTCACTTACTCGATACGCATCCTCTATACCTAATACTTTAGCGCTTCGACACTCGACGTCACGGCGCCAAGACTCCCCTTTCTAACTGACGCCCTCATCTTCCCAAGGGATTCAAGAGAGAGAGAAAGTTTCACGCGCAAGTATCGGTCCTCTTTCTAGCAGTTGTATACCTATACCTGTACTATACCCAGAGTATCCCGAGAGATAACGCGACGTTTCCTGTCGTCAACGCCTGAAGCCTCTTCGGGAGAGGAGGAGGAGAAGGAGAAAGAGGAAATTGTATAGCTTCCCTCATCCCTATAACTGTATATATGTATGTACTCGATCTATATAACTATCGAGTTGACTTGGTAACTTGTGTACGTATAACTGCATGAATGTATATAAATATGTACAAACACTATCTTAAGCTACTACGTGGTGCACAAAAATAGTTTTGCATAAGGGAAATCATTAAGTTTCCTAACAAGGACTACTCTAGCATACAGTGCTAATGACTGGCAAACTCGAGTAGTCGAAATATAGTAAAAGAGAGGGAAAGAGTGAAACGCATGCTGGAGTATAGTATTGCGTGGGCGGTACCAAGCTCTCTCTGCAAGCACATCATTAGGCTGTGTAAATCTACTCGTTAGGAATAAAGAGTCAAAGTGCGAACGCGATATATATATTTTTGGCTCGTAAATTTGTATTTTTGACTTTTTGAGCAGGATGTAGACATATACTGTTGCTGTAACTGTAGTGTCGAGTTGAGATGCTTGCTTAAATTTTTTTTTTCTATTTCTTTTTTTTTTCAAGGTTAGTGAGGAGAGGGTTACTTGTTCGGTAGTCATTGTAACGTTTTTAACTGCTAATTGGTCGAGCTGTTGAAAATCGTGCTTGATTGTTTGTGTGTATGTTGTGATGTATTTTAAGGAATGGTTTGGATGGAAGACGATTTTGAGATAAGCTTGACGTTAATGATATTGTTTGAAATCGGTGTCTTTTGTTTGAATGAATAGGATATGGATTATTTTTATAAATTGTATGAGTGACATATTGATGTGTTCAGATATAATAAAATAATTGTTGAATAAAAAAATATGTAAAACTTTGTTCAGATTTTATTTATAATTTTTTATTTATTTTTATTGATTTATTTAAATATTAAAGAATCTGCATTTAAGACAATAAATAAATTTTCAAGTTTGAAAAAATTTTCTTAATAAAAAAAAATAAGAAAACGAAAACTACCACTGCATTTAATTACAAACATCCTATCCAAGTATAATCGATATCGCAATGGAAAATTGCGTATGCGGCTATCGAAGACTCATTGCTATTCAAAGGGAGAAAAAGCAAGAAGGCATATTCCCATATATAAGGAGTCAAGACGGTCGCAGCAGGGTCTCGACCAAATTGAAAGCAAAATCCATCACGTTTCCAAGGGGGTAAAAAAGAATTTTAATGAATTATAAGAAGACGAGATTGGCAGTCAATAATCAATGAAATTAAAACGATTGAAGTTCTATTGATGAATTTATATATTGTGGTATTGTTTATTTGAGTTTGAGAATTAAACAAAAGACAAGGGATAAGATCAATTTTTTTTAAAATTTATCGCACGTATTTATCCTAAAAATAATATGATTTAAAAATTTAAATAGAATAAAATCGATAGAATTAGATACATTTGCTAAAAAAAAAAGAAAAAAAAAGATAGCTAAACTGATTTATATGGACTACAATTTAACTTATTGACAATAAAAAATACCATTCAAATATTAAATGGTTCACAAAGCTAATCTCTCAAAAATCTCTTGCATTTCCAATCGAGGATATTAATATCCGTCAGAACCACACATACCTACCATTGAATTTTTTTCGAAATATATACCACACAGTAAAATCAGTCACAGAATAAAAAACAGAACTCGCTCGGTATCCGGCACTATTATAAACGTACCATTATACAAGTATCTCTTTGTACAATACCGTCTCGAATATCAAGCATACAAAAAAAAAAAAGAATCTTGTGCGGGTGTATGGGTTCTCAGCTCTTAGCTCAAGAAAAAAAAGGAGCAGCAGCATCAGTAGCAACAACAACAGCAGTATCCAGACGATACGATAGAAGCCGCGGGTTGGAAAAATACGGGTTTCAAAGGGAAAAAGGGCCATGGTAGAGTCTCTTCTGGAAAATAAGAAAAGAGCTCGCTTGTGTATATATATATATATATATATATATATATATATACGTGGTTGATGAGAGGGAGGTATATAGGAAAAAAAAAGGAATGAAGAGGGAAGGGAGATGGTAGCAGAAAGAGAAAAAGAGAGAGAGAAAGAGAAAAGAGAAAGAAAGAGAGCGGGTGGAGGGTTTCCGAAACAGCTCGCCGCTATCTCGACTGATCCGATCAAGATTAATGAACGTATAGTATACGCGAGCGAGTGAGCAAGTATACTTATATAGATACCCCGTAAGCCTTCGCGCCGCCCAGTCGCCTCTCTTCTTTCTCACTCGAGTAACGTGTGCTCCTTATATAAATTTTTTTCTCTTTATTTTTACTCAACCTCTCGCACGCATGTGCGCCCGTGTGCGCGCGCGCGTTATCGAAGCCAGAAGCGACAGGTACTGACGCTGGGTATATGGATAATAATGCAGCTTGTAGAATATATAAGTAAAAGGATATACGCTTTACGTGGTATGGGATATGAATGTGGAGATACGAGTGTATATAACGATGGTGTAATAATACAAATTTTAGTTGAATATCATAAGAATTTGAGTAAGGATTCAAGCAGGAGTTATACATTTATGGTTTATCTGTTCGAAAGCATCGCACTGTAAAATGATATTCAGACTACTGAAGGTGTGAGATGTTTATTTGTTGATTACTTATGTTTGAGACTGAAATTTTAATTGAGTTGAACATTTTCGCGAGAATACAAATTAAAATCAGAATTATAATTTAATTATATTTTAACTATAGTTTGATAAAATAGTATGATTATAATTGTAATACAGTTTGATTGTGCTCTGATTATGGTTTGATCATAGTTCGATTATAGTCAGACAATATTCAAACTAAAATCGTCATTATAGTTTTTTTTTTTTTTTTTGTAAGGGATAAGCACGGAATTACAAAAATTTTAAATAAATTTCATATTGTTCTGGTGAAGATCATTCTAGCCTACGTAATTATGGGCGTGAGTATAATATATGTTTGTAACAAAGAAAGAAAAAAGAACTTTGATTTCAAAAAGCAATTAAGATAATTATAAAAGTATATATCGATGCATGTGCAAGATTTTATTTTTTACAATCAAATTGAGAAAATAACTTTGATGTATAATTTATCTGATAATTTTCGTACTGCTCTTTATTACAATTATTTAACGTTAGTGCATAAACAACTTTTAAAAAATGTATAATCAAACAATTTACCAAAGTCAATTAAATTATTGAGAAGTGCCGTAATGAAGGAGGAGGATGATATTTTCCACTTGCAGAAAAGATCCCTCTCTCACTTGGCCCTGCCGGAATTGGGCATCAACACCCCATAGTCGTGATTAAGCTTGTAATCCGGCGTTGACCACTCCAGTCTTGAGCTTAGTAGGTACGTGAGAGCCTCACTTATGAGCTCCTCCACGTCCACCTATATATCGTACATAAACAGCTAGTATGTAGGGTCAGATGAAGTAAATTAATCCTCCATAATAACGGTGTGTTGCGAGGAGATCGTACATAAGTGTGGGTGAAGTAAAGAACGTGTCATTCTTCATTAGAATCTAAGAAATTGTTATTGATATTATTTTAGCTGGATTTTGATTGATATTTATAATAAATATTAAAAGATTGTTCTATTTATAAATAATTGATTAATTTTTATAAAATATCTGAATAATTTTGTTATAATTGCTGCAATTTTGTCAAGTCATAAAAATATAAAAATACAAAGACTGAGGGTTAAAGTATGTCTCATAAAAATATCTTGTTTTAAACTTATTTAAAAAAAAAAAATATTGCAAGTAATTAACTGAAATTTTGCGCACTTCCGTTTTTTATTCCAAATATTAATCGCATGCATAATTATATTCAAAATTATTCATGCGAACTTAAGAAAAATATTATAAAAAATTTTTAAAAAATTTTTTTTCGATTTTCATAAATTATTTTTGTAAATTTTTTCATTTTACGAAATATCAGTATTGACAGAAGATAAACGTATAGATATGTATAGATAATTGAAGGTGAGTTGTAGTAACAACAAACAATAAAGTAGTTTTGAACTATATTTAAAAAAAAAAATAAAAATATTCAAAATTTTAAAATAACAATTGTCAGCTAACATACTATATCGAAATCAATTATGTGTTGATGATGTTAAGCAAAAATTATAGTATTTCATAGTTGGTTGATTATTTATGTAAGAAAAAATTTATTGTACAGTTATTTTAATACAATAATTTAAACATTTTTAAATTTTGCATTCTATGAAAAAAGTAAAAAAAAAATTTATGTTTATTTAATCACTCAGTGAATTGTGAATAAGTCATGTACTGAAGTCTACTAACAAATTTTACACTTTCATATGTGCAATTATTATTGTAAAAAAGCTGCAGCCAATTGGCAAAATGCTTTTTCAAATATACCGTCGAAAAGGGCTACTTTTTAGAAAGGGGCTGCGGATTTTAAGTAATAAAAATAAAATTTTTATCGCGGACTTAAAAAATATTTGTAGCCGACAAATGAAAAATTATTTTTCCAGATCAGGATAAAACTGGCAGCCTTTTGTTTTCTTTTTTTAATTTTTAAATTTCTTTTCTCCGAATTTGCTAATGCAACAAAAAGAGTCTTGCCTGACAAATGAGTAAATAATCGTTACTGGCTGCTATGTAGCATAATAAAAATTTATTTTATTTTTAATATTCACAGTATCGATATTTGTTGTGTACAGTATGTCGAATGTTTGCGGTTCAAAAAAATTCGAAACTAAAACTTATTTTGAAAAATTTATTATTCTTTATACTGGTATGACTTTTTTATTTTTTAACCGATTATGATGAAATTCGTCATTATAGTTCCTTGAAAGCTAATCTTTCGATTCCGATGATTGCCAAACTTTCAAATTCAAAATTACTTTTAGTAGTGTTAAAAGTTGCTCCTAAAGTGGGATAACTTTAAATACCTTTTTTAAACATCTGCGCACAAAATTTTCTTTTTGACGTACACACTTGAAAAAAGTACCTTAAGGTACCAGGAACGAAGATTTTTATAAAATAGATTAAATATTTTGTAAAAGTTTTATTTGTTGAAATATGTATAAGCTCAAATATTAGTGCGCATGCTATTTTTAGTGTATTTAATGTCACGATCGGAACTTGCCTTTATGTTGCGCTACCGCACCACTTGATTTATTCTGTTGTGCTCAAGTCTTACGTGCTTTAGCAAAAAAAACCTTGGTGATTCGGTAGTTGGAGTCGAACCACCGCTAACACACACGCACAACATCAAACTGTAAGTTGACACTAATGGCAAAATACGACAAGAGTTTAAATATTTTTTAAAATTAATCGAAATTATACAATTTAACAACTTGTAAATTGACCAAATTTTTAAAAAAAGACGTCAGTGATTCAAGTGTTTCTCCGCTAATCAACAGGAAGTTTGGAGGTCAATGTCTGCTCTTTCCGTAAGTTATTATAATTAAACTTGATTATATATGTAGGCCTTATAGCTGCAAAATTTACTTTGTCGATAAACTAGATGTAATGTTTTAGTTTTAATTCTAAAATGAATAAGAACACTGATCTTCTCCAGTATTATTCCGCCTACGGTCTTTTTTTCAGAAAATATGCGGGGCTATATTAGAATCACGAAATTAATTTTTTCTATTTTTTTTTTAGTAATGGTTTTGGAGATATGCGTTTTTGAAATTTATTAATTTTTTTCCTTTTTTTTAATTTTTTTACTTTTTTATTTTCAAATAACGTAAGGCTAAAATATTTGAGCTAGCTCTTTTGATTTGAAAAAAAAACAAAAGTTAAAAATTATTGATGTTTTGTGATTTTTGTATGTTAAAAATCATATAGCAGCTGTCTATTTTTAAGCACATTACTTGAAATGCACATATCTCAGAAAGGAATGAAGTTAGAGAGACCTTTAGAGGCGCACAACACTAGTTAGAAGTTGTACTTTAAAATGATTCATAGTGCACAACTCGAATGTGCTCTGTTTAAACGTAATAGCTTACGTTAACGGTTTACGTCTCAGATTTCGACCATGTTCAAAAACGAAAAAAGTCCGTAAAAAATCGAAAAAAGCAGTAGATAAGCTAGTTCTGGAAAAAATACTGTCTAGTTACACCTAAAACAAGCTTCCGAAGTTTGGTTCGATTATCTTGTTTCGTTCAAAAGATATCCTTGAATTCTAGTTTAATCTCGTTCTATGGTGTAACCCCACTTCCCCCTACACATTAAAAAGGCCTGTAAGAACAAGTTATGGACATTTTTTGTCTTTCTTTATCATCAAATAACTTTTCTCAAAATTATTTTGAAATCCATCATCCAAAAGATTGAATCTCTTCTTCTGAATATTATAAGGTTTCATTGTAAAAATCAAACATTTAAAGTTATTTACTTATTTGTCTATTAAATGAAAATTTTCAAACATTTACATTAAAATTACTTGTTCTTTTTTTTAGGTCACGAAATCATAAAAAAAAATGAATAAAAAAATATTATTTTTGCATTTTATATGCATAATTGTTGGACAAGATAAAGTATTTGGCCAAATCAGTGAATTGGTAAAGTCTATCAACACAGGACTTTCTAATCCAAAGGAAGTAGAATATCAGAAACAATTTTTTATTTATTTTCTAGAAAAAAAAATACAATATATTGTTGAAAATTTAAGAACGGTTTTAACAGCAAAGGAACTCCAAGTTCGCATACAGAATTTAAAAGATGATTTTAGCAGGATTCGTCAGCTGTATAATGAGAGTTTACGCACATCTAATGACAAAAGTGTCCAGCTTTCTTTGGCTGGTGCAGTATTAGGGACTGCTAACGGTATATTATATCAACTAGATGAAATTTATGAAGTTTTCATTGGTAACGATGCAGATAATCTTCTTAATATTTTAAATACGAGTTACGAGGTAAGCTCAAAAAATTTATAGCTGTCTTCTATAATAAAAATAATAACAATATTAATATTTTAATTTTTAGACTTTTCGTGTATGTTCAATGTACGGAAATAAGCAGAGATTTTTTTATAATTTACTGCTATTTATTTTGTCTGACTTCTACAAAGGTATTGAAACTATAAATTTTGCATTATCAGCTCGAGCAAGCTATGGTAAGTCGATCGAAATTTAATTAGACAAAAATTAATACGTGATAAAACTACATTTATTGTTAAAATTAACATGTATATAATAAATGTGAAAATTTAAAATTTATTTTTTCAATATTTAGATGTAGAAACGATAGATGAAGATGAACAGATAACTCGTTCTCAATTCATATTGAAAGATACTACAGAAAAATTTTTTAATATCATGCGCAATGCTCCTCGAGTAGTAGATGATTGCGAATTTCAAAATAATCAATATAAAATTGAATCCGAGGAACGTATTAGCTTAGATAGCAGTAAATCGGCAGTGGACTCAAATCAGTAAGTATTCATTCGTCAACTTTTTAATGTGTGTTGGATTTATCGATACCAACATTTATTTCGTCAACTTTTTAGTTGTACTAGAAAAATAAATATCTTAACTAGAGTTAGGTTTAAGTAAATATAATATTTAAATGATTGAATAACATTTTTTTATTCAAATATTATTTTAATATTCGAATTAGTTTGACCAAATAATTCAAATATTTGAAAAACATTGAATTATCAATTTTAGCTATAATCTTAACAATTCTTTACGATCAATGATTTACGATATAATTAATTTTTAATTATTTTTAATAGTGTAATCACTGGTATTGAAATTGATAGAAAAGACAAAGTTATCTTTATTAGAATCCAAGAGGGAAAACTTTTACCTTTCGGACTTATAGACCGTAATGCTGTTAGTTGGGATTACTCTGAAGCTCGTACTCGTACTTTTAATGATAAGGTTTATTTTTTTCAAATAAAAGGAATAATCCTAGGTGAAATTGATTTTTCTGCTACAGATGAAGTGATAACAAGCGTTAAATTTAGTACGGTAACAATTAATAAACAATTACAACTCAAGCTTGATGTCGAATCAATGAAGTTCGATTATATCACTGGAAAATTAATCTCCGGAACCACTAATCCAAATCCAGCTCGATATTTTCAAAAATTATATTCTAATGTAAATGCTTTAAGTTCCATGATGTATAGACCAACTGATTCTGCAGCTCCCATTTCAGGGATTTTTTGGAATGAAAGCTCAGATGGTTCTATTGACTTGGGAATCAAGACTTACGATGTTACACTAGACGGGCAATAATTCATACCGTTTACAGTCAACATTCATAATCAATGTGATTTGTTCATCACGTAAAACAATATTCCAATAAATTTTAAAATCAAATAATCAGTTTTTGGAATTTTATTTTTTTCCTATCTTATTCTGTTTTTGTTTGATAAAATTATTTATGATAAAAGTTACTTAAAATAACATTTTAAAGACGATTTTTTTATTACTTATTAAATTTATATTACTTCACGATATTAGTATTGATAAATTAAGTGTAAATAAAAATTCATAACATATAATCTTCATTTTAATAAACTTTTCTTTGAATTTATCACACTAATATTTCGAAGTAAAATCGTTAAGTTATAAATAGTATATACTGCAATTATAGTGCTGTAAGGAAATGTTTTTGTTATAAAAAATGTATTAAAAAATATGCTCCAATAATTAATAATTTTAGCTCGTATTCAATTACAAAAATTAAATAATAAATGACTTATTTTTAAGATTGATAAACTACAATATTATTAAAGTAGGAAAAAATGTTAGCATCTAGAAATCCAAAGAGTCGTGATCTTTCTATCTCACTAACAACTTTATATTGTTCTATGAAGTTCATTCTACTATACGTAATTATGGGCGTGAATGTATGCTTGTAACAAAGAAAGATTTGAGAGCAATGACTAAAAAAGCAATTAAGATAATTATAGAAGTATATCGATGCATGTGCAAGATTTTATTTTTTACAATCAAATTAAGAAAATAACTGTGATGCATAATTTATGAAAAAAGCTATCTGATAATTTTCGTACTGCTCTTTCTTTTAATTATTCAAGGTTACTGCATAAACATTTTTTAAAAAATTATAACAATAACACAATTTATTAAAGTCAAATACATTATAGAGAAGTGTCTTATTAATAGAGGAGGAGAATATTTTCCACTTGCAGAAAAGATCCCTCTCACTTGGCCCTGCCGGAATTGGGCATCAACACCCCATAGTCGTGATTAAGCCTGTAATCCGGCGTTGACCACTCCAGTCTTGAGCTTAGTAGGTACGTGAGAGCCTCACTTATGATCTCCTCCACGTCCACCTATATCGTATATAAACAGCTAGTATGTAGGGTCAGATGAAGTAAATTAATCCTCCATAATAACGCTGTGATGCGAGGAGATCGTATATAAGTGTGGGTGAAGTAAAGAACGTGTCATTCTTCATTAAAATCTAAGAAATTATTATTGATATTATTTTAGCTGGATTTTGATTGATATTTTTAATAAATATTGAAAGTTTATTTCATTTGTAAACATAAATGATTGATTAATTTTTATTAAATATCTGAATAATTTTGTTATAATTGATAAATTTTGTGCAGTCATGAAAATGTATATTAGTTTTTGAGAAAATCTTAATGTTAACAAAAAACTGATATTACTGTATCAGGGCAATCAAGTGAAATAATATGTTGGCTGCTTGTAATGCAAGCAGACGGCATTTCATCAAATTTTTTTCTTTTTGAGAAAAATAATAGAAGCAAGTTTTTCCAAATTTATTTTTTCTATGATTACAAAAACTGACTGATTTTTTTTCCTAATTACAAATTTGAAAAAGAAATGGTCACAAAATGTTTCGTTAAAAATAATAAAAATATTTTGTTTTATACTAATTAAAAAAAAAATTAATTTAAACAAATAATTTATTGCAAGTAATTAACTAAAATCTTGCGCACTTCCGTTTTTTATTCCAAGTATTAATCATACAATTATATTCAAAATTATTCACACCTACGTAAGAAAAATAATTAATCTACTCTGATTTAAATGTTAAAATAATTACAGCAGTATATAAAAACTTCATAACATACTTAACGAAACCAACGCATAAACTTATATATGCATAATATGTAATATATCATATTTCTGCATTCAAGCCAAAATTAGAATACAACGTTAAATATCACAATAACAACATTTTACTGCGCGTACAATAGAACAAAAAGGCAAATACAACAAAAATATATTTTCTATCGTCAGCAGTCGGCAGTAGCAGCAGCAATGTAACATCAATACTTACCGACGACTCATCGGTTCAGCCCACATGGCTGCTTCATCCAGGCACACACACACACCATACGGACTTCTCACACATATACATGCTCACACACTTTCTCTCTTTATCTCCTTCTCTCTCGCTCCTGTTCTTTCTTTCTTTCTTTCTTTCCTTTCTCCCTGGAGCCATAGACGTGATGGAGGCAGAACCAAATTCGTTTCCAGCAGCGCATAAAAGCCCTGCCTTTCTATTCACCAACGAAAAACCTTCATGGCTGCCACTCCAATAAACTCAAGCCGTAACGTTTTTCTGAAATATTTTATCAAATAAACGTTAAATAATAAAACCTATACAAAAGTTTTAGTTTAAAAATAAATAAATAAATAAATAAAAGAAGTGTAACATATTAATAAAGATTTTATTTTTTGTCTTTGTCATAGCGTTGCTAATAAGGAAGCTTACAAAAACAAGGCTTAATGGATATTTTCTTTAAAGTAAAGTTCTTAATTGAATTTAAACTAAGTCGCTTTGGCATTTACTATAGCTATACTGTCTTTAACAAATTGTCGAGTCATTGAATGCTGATTTTCATCGTATATCTTTTCAAGACAAATGTTACATTGTAAACGACCTTTCCAATTAATTCGTTTAACGTGATACACAAAAAAAAATAGCTATAAATACACTTTACTCTGAATAAAGTTATATTAACAATTATTATATCATCGTTTACACAAGACAATGTATAGGTACTTACTGTAAATATCAGGTAATTAAATAAGACAAAAAGTATCGAAAAAAATTCATCATCATGCTAATAAATTATCCCATCAAAATAAAAATCTTAAAAAATAATCATCCTATTCTTCTAAAGTATCTCAACTCCATGAATAATCAAAAATTAATTTTTCTTTCCTATCTCTCATTTTTTCCCAAAAAAAAAAATTATTATTCAAGCACTGTCTCTAACAATCACGCAAAACTTCTTTATTTATTCGTCATATCAAAAGAATAAGAGGCAACCAAGCACACGTTAGAGTACCAACAACGACATTGGGTATACCCTCATCGCACTTGGTGCTGAAACTCGCTTTTTCCCATATTCTATATACGCCATGGTATATTCGTATAGGAGGACAAAATCAATAATTCTAAGGGAACGAAAAGGGAAGTTCTAGCATATACGCGAGACAGTTGGCGAAAGAGGAGGGTGGAGAGTAAGGAGAAAGAGAGGCGAGATGTTATACAATATAGAACGCATTGCTGGGTATAGAGGGTAGAGGGAAAAAAAGAAAGAGATGGAAGAGGGAAGTTGGGAAAAGCCCGGAGAGCTTTTAATCCGCTCGAGAAGAGAGAGAGAGAGAGAGATGGGCGAATGTAGGGCGGGTCCGTGATACTTGTCAGCGGTACCGAAGCGTCGCTTTATGTGGGGACCGAGTATCCCTTATAAGCATTTACTATCTTGCTTTCTTATTTTTGCTACTGAATTTTGGGTTTTTTGGTTTTCGAAGGATCTTTTTTATTTGTTAGTTGTAAGAAGATACTCTTAACTATTTATTGTTTAAATTTAAAAAATAAAAAAGTTTCTATTAAAAAGTGAACAATTGATTTTATTAACGTACAGATAATCATTTCTTTTATAAAAAATCACCTAAATATCCCTAAATAATTCATTGATAATTATATAAGCTTCATGAAAATATCAATCATCATTAAGTACACACAGTATACCTAATAAGTATACCTACCTGAGTATCCAATATAACTCAACGTCACTAAAGCGTAAAATGATCCACATGCAGAAAAACTCTGCAGCGTTAATTTGTTAGCTTGAAAAGCGTCACAAAGAAACTAAATGCAACGCGTATTGAGAGCCTTAATATAAGAAAAAAAAAAGAAAAATAAAAAGAGAAGCTGACATGGATGCATTTCTTATAGTACCTATATATACCTATTACAAGCAAAGCAGACAATGTGTGTGGCTCATTGATTTTCTTCGACTCATTGTCGAACTATCTGTCTGCAGTTTTAAGAGATTGAACGAACGGATAGATACGTCGGTAGTTTCCGGTAGCTGTCGCCTATATACTATTTTGTACCCCAAGCCCCAAGCCCTCTCCAACAAGCCTGACACTCTTTCTCTCTCTTTCTTTATGTCTTAAGGAATCTGATGGAGTATGCTTGATTTTTTTTTTCTTTCAAACGATTTAATTGACTTTCTGACGCTTGTCGATTGAGTGAGCAAGACTCGCGCTATGGTAGCATATACACACACCCAAACTTATCTTTCTTTTTATTACAAGTCATTTAGATATAAGGCTTTATATGCTTTGAGTGTATCAATTGTTAGAGCTTTCATTAGTTGGTGTTTTGTGTGTGGTTTGAAAATATGACAGATTGTATATATTGTATTTATATTTATGAGCTTCTGTACTCAAGTTGTAAACGATCTTTAAAGATAATTAGTTTTTTTGTTTTTGTAAATATTTTGTTTTTATTTTACTTTTTTCAATGATTTTACTTCTTTTTATCCATTTCCAAAATAAATTTTTGATGATTCCTTATTCTTACTTATCAAACTTTATTTCGTAAAATTAATTTGATTTTTTTTATCTTTCATCAAGTTCTAAAAGAGCTTGAAAGTAAAAAATCCTGTATAAATAGTATTCATTTCCATTTTTTAAGCTAAAGGAAGACCTAAAAAATTTGTATAAAACCACACATACAAATACGTAATTCCACTGATCACGCAACTAAAAATTCATTAGCTTAAGTTCAATCGTGGTAAACGCGAAACCTTTGACATCGCAAAGCCGCGAAAAAGGACCTTTTTAATAAGCAAATGGTTTACCATTGGATACAATACGCACGAAGATCCACAACCTTAAGAAGAAAAAGAGCCCAAGATGAAAGCAAGAAAAAAAAAAAAAAAAAAATCTCGTCGACAGTTGTGCTGGCGGCTGAATTCTACTTACAGTCAGCCAAGGGTAGCTTGCGTGAAATGGAAAAGAAAGAGACCAAGTCGCGGATGTAAGGAAGGTGAGAAGGAAAAAAAAAGAGAGAGAGAGAGGAAGAGACGGATTTCGATGGAAGAAACGGGCGTATATAGAAAGAAAGAAAGAAAAAAGAAAAAAAGGAAAGTGCATTAAAAAGAAGAGGGAAAAAGGGTATTGGATATAGGCGAGAGAGAAAAAGAGAGAGAGAGAAAAAAGACGTGCTGAAAAAGAAGAGAATCGAAGCGAATAAGCGAACAGAGTGGATTGTGGAACGAGAAGGAGAAGTTATGAAAGAGAGTGAGAGAAAGAGAGAAAGCGAGAAAGATCGAGAGAAAGAGCTATAGGGCAGGGTGTATGTATAGCTCTCTTTCTCTCTCTCTCTCAGAGAAAATTCATTAATCACCTTCACGTCACGGCTACAGCACCGCACCGCCGGGGGTACCTTACTAAGGGTATATACACTGTGCATCTTCTTTCTCTCCCCATCTACCTCCCCCTTTACGCTGTCCTCATTTCTTTATACGACGACTTGGCGCGAGAGTGAGAAAGAGAGAAAGATGTGATGCCGGCTGGAGAATAGCACTACGCGAGAAGAGAGAGATACGCTCCCGTTCAGCTGGCGTTCGCGAAGCTCCCCGAGAGCTCAGTTGTTGGATATATGAAGATGAAACAAGAAACGTAAGACAGTCTTGAGTCCAAATGTATTACTTCCTTCCCTCTATACCCACCTCCTCCTTTTCTACTTCCTTTTTCTTAGATGACGAGCTGAAGATACTTGCTAGTGCAGTATGTGTACGTATGCGTTCGTGGGTGATGTTAAACTTACAAAGAGCATTTGAGGACAGTTTTTTAATGATATAAGAAGACAAAAATATTGCTCTTAACTCATTTTTATAGGCCTTTCCTCTCTTGTGTGATCTCTCACTCGTCCTCGGTTTCGCCAACAACTCGTATGCACCGATCAACTCTTGTGTTATCTCTCCGCACTCGTGCGGTTTCACCTTCGACTCCTGCGTGATGATATTACTATACTCGTGCGGGAAAGACGCCTTTTTTACTCTTGTTATGAAAATAACTATATTAACAAAACTTAGGACCATGCTTGAAATGTCTTTTACGCACGCTATCCTTGGTATTTTTACACATTTAAGCATTTATTTCTAAATTAACAATTTATATTTATAAAAAAACATTAAAATGATATCGTATACTTTTTTAAAACAAATTAATAAATTTTAGTATTATGATTTATTGCTACAGATGTCATTACAGATATTTTTTATCAACTTCTTTTATTTATTTTTGTTAGATATGTTTATTAGTTCATATGCAAAACTAATTGCTCATGAAAACGTTAAAGGATGTTTGTAAAATTTTGGTGCATTAACTTCTATACAGGCATACAAGCACTAGCTTTGTACTTTATGTTACACTAGCGCTTTATCACTCACACTATCAGATACTTTGTTATTGCGAAGCGCCTCTAAGAGTTTTTTACGTAATATCGGATCTTTCTTAATTATCTCTGTTTCTTCTAACCTTTGTACAACGTCCCGCATTAATGAAAATGTCCATTGCATTAAACGAAGGTTACTTTCAATATGACTATATTTCCACCCATTTGAAATATACCATGGTATACTTACTTCTTCGATTTTTAACTCATCAAATTTTTCTAATACATAATTTTTATAAATAATACATTTAGACAAAGTATTAAAATAACCAAACCCTACCCAATTGCTAACCGTTGTATTAACATTTTTCAAACAATCGTAAAAATCTAAATCACAACCACAATGTGACCTGTAAAATTTAAAACATTAAAAAATATAAAATTATAAAAACTTTGTTCATGTGATTTAAAATTTTAAAAATGTTATAATCAACTCACATAGTGAAGGAATTGCTGTTATAAATACCGTAGTTTTCACTTCTCCGACTTACAGAAACGGGACATAAATCATGTTCTCGGCAACATCTACAAAAAAAAAAATATTTTGTTATTTATTTATAACGGTAAAGTAATAAGTATTTTCGTAATAAAAGCGTAAAATACGACTGATCACCACGTACGAGTCGTAGGCGAAGCCAATAATGAGGTATCAGGTATCACTTGAGAGCAAAAATAAAAAGGCCGTCCGTGTTACGAACAATATTGTTTGTAATGATTACGAAAAATTTACCGAAAAATATAAATACAAATTTAAAATGTTTTTCTTATTAATATTTATACAGAAAAGACAATTATACGCAAAAACAATGCGAAAAAGTCTTATCCGCATCATGTTTCGTACCACATCACAAAGTAGTATTTCGCACATCCACATTTACATTGTAAAATACTACTTTTTGACACGGTGCAAAATAGATATTTTCGTAACAAGGGCGTAAAATACGTCTTTTTCGCACGAGTAGTGATCACCGCACACAAGTCGATGGCGAAGCCGATCACGAGAGTGCACCGATCCCACGAGTGCATGCAATGCACGAGTGGTGATCGGAGCACACGAGTCGTCGGCGAAGCCAATGACGAGT
>JAPYZE010002168.1:0-17507 GCA_030522805.1 Leptomastidea abnormis
CTCATCAATAATCACTTCCTCAACAGGTGATTCTTTAACGGATTTTACTGGAGCTTTGCCCTCTTCTTCCACCGTTACTTCTTCTGTAACCTGCTGCTTATTGCCTTTTTGTTTAGTAATCTTTTTCTTCGTTGTCTTCTTTTCTTTACCTTCAGGTGTCTGTTCAACAGAAATAGTAACTTGTTCGCGAACTTGTTCAGTCTCTCCAGGCTTTGCAATGTCAGTTACAGGCAGAAGACCATTCGTTTCGTCAAAAACGATCTCTTTTTCTGGTGTTTCGTAAACGGTAGTAACAGGAGCTTCATCGCCTACTTGTACAGTTACAATTTTAGTTACTTGCTGTTTGTTATCTCTAACTTTTGTTACTGTTTTCTTTGCAGTCTTTTTGCCCTTGCCTTTAGGTGTTTTTCCGACTGTGACTGTTATCTGCTCGTGAATTTCTTCTTTCTTATCTGGCTTTTTGTCCAGCAAAGGCAGTACAGAAGCTTTTTTTTCTTTCCCTACTGTAGTTTCTTCCACTTCTTCAATTTTTGTTGGCATTATTTCTTCAGTATTTTCTGTTTCAGTTATTTCTTCTATAAGCACTGAATTTTCCGGTATTTTTTCTTTTTCGGTTTTTATTTCATCTACTTCTTCTTCTATAATAATGACATCTTCGTTTGATTCTCCCGTTGCCTTTTTTTTAATGATTGTTTTCTTTTTTTTTATTGCTTCGTTTTGATTGTTTTCTCCTTTTTTAAATGTTGTTGTATATTCTTCTATGATTTCTGAATCCTTATTAAATATTTCTAATTGGAGGTTGTGTTTATTTGTTTTGTCTCGTGTATTAGTGTGTTGTATCTCTGGTGCTATTGTTGTTTCTGAAATGTGATACAGTTTGTGTTTGTTTAGATTTTTCTTTGTATTTTGTTCTAATTTTATTAATGTTTGAATGTTTTGTATCGTCAATATTTATTTTTTCACGTTTTTTTATTGATTCTTTTGTTTTGCAACTTCTTGTGCTACCTACCTGTTTCTAACACAATCTTTATCAATTCTATGTTAAAGTTTCTCTCTTTTTTATTATTTGTCAACTATCTATCCTTTTTTAGTTTTTTTATTCTGTCTTTTTAAAAAGGCCAAGTATTTCTGTAGCTTAATTGTTTTAATTTTCAGAAATGGCATTTTTTTATTGTTAGGTAGTGTTTATAATTTTGTTTTTTTTCAAAGAGGCTCAGCAATTACATTTATTTTTTGGAGAAAAGTACATTATTTATCTTTTATAACATTTGTTTAAATTTTGTGAAGTGTTATAGAATTAAAATTAATTATCTTACAAGTTAATATATATCATTATGATTCTAATTATTTAAAAAATGGAAATAATTTTTTTCTGATTTTGTATCCTTTTAGAAAACCACAGTTGTATGGTTAGATTTTCTAGTTGGTTGTGTATATCTTTTTTTGAGTATTTTATTAAATGCTTTTAGAGAGCGTATATATATTTATAGCAGTTTGAAAAAATTCTAAAGAATAAAAAGAAAACTTAAAATGTTTAGGAAGAACAGCTGTGGCGATTTCCGCAGAAGGTTAACAAATGCAGCACGTTCTGATGAGAAAAAAACATTTTAACAGATTCGAAACGAAAAAAAAGATGCGATGCTGCTGCACTAAGTGAATACGTAATTATTATTGGCAGTGCAGTTATTTTTATATAAAGTTACATATTCATTTTCAATACACAATACATACATGCACAGTCTGGCATAATAGTAGGAGTTTCGATTTTAACTTACAGATCAGTAGAATTGCTTTCCATTTCTAAAAACAGCAGCTACACAACTACAACTGCACTATATATTATTTTGATATACAATTATATAAAACATATGTAACATGGCATGCGTATATCGACGCGGCATACGAAGAACTATCTAGTTAAAAAACTGGCAAAATCAGTCCACATTAACTTATTTGTTATTGTTGTCTTATGGTACAGTATCACTTTTTCAGATCTTTTGAAAAAATCGACTGATTTTTGTTTATTATATCATCTAAAATTAAAGCAGTAATAATAAGTTATTTCTGAACGCGCAGAGTTACGATGTGCTTTATATGACGCGTCGATATAATTATATAGAAACATCATAAAAGACGATGAACGTCGAAAATTATACACGAGGTCGTCTCCACTACCTGTTTCTGTCTATATCGACTATCTTACTCATATACCGATACCTATATATAATCATGCCGTATTATACATGTAGTTTATAGTTATATGTTATAGTAATATATACACGGAAAACGGAAGGCACTACTATATACCATGCACGTATGCAGGCTAAAAGTTGGTGCGTCTATACACGGTCAGATGGCGTGCGCGCATTGTCTTTTGTCTGTGTATACGCAGTTGGACTCCTTGCGTTATATACACATTGTTTTTGCGAGTACCGCACGACTTGTGAATTTCTTGTGCGCATGCACGGCTTTTCCCCGTGCATACATCAAAGTCTGATGTGTAGACGCACCGACTTTCAATCTGCATACGTGCACAATATATAGTCTTGTCTTCCGTTTTCCGTGTCGATAGTTTAGTTATAGTTGTTTAGCTGTTGTTTTTGGGACAGTGAATCAATCCCGCATCTTTAAATTAAAATCGTTTAAAATCGTTGCTCCTCCAAACTGCACGTAAGTGTGTGTGTGTGTGCATGTGTGCGTGCGCGAGTTTGTTTGTGTGCGTATTGAGTACCAACTGTGTACAGACAGTAATTACGTGACTATAAGTGCGAAAGTCGCACTGCCTATATTGATTAAGTATTTAATTAGCAGCTGCGCATGTTTTTTTTTTTTTTTTTTTAAATCTGAGGTAGTGTTTTGATTTGGAAAAAGGCGCTGCATTTCTTAGTTTTCGACAAAAATCGCCCTACTTGTTTTTCTACGTTAAATCCCTGAAAATGCTATTTTTCCAGAAACAATTGCATTTTTCTGATTTTTGTTAGAGACGTCGATATACATACTTAGTATATACTTCTTAATATTCCCTATTAGATATTTTTTCAGTCAATATTATTTCTTGTAAACGCTGTACATAAAAAAAATTATTCTTAAAATTGCTTTATTTAATTTACAATGTTAGTTTTTATTTAATATTAATTGTAATACAGGAGCACTGAATTATGTTTATGCACTGATTTATAAATCGTATATTATATATCTGTAACTGGTTATTTTGCAATATTTTTATTCCAAGATCTTATACCTTTAATGTGTTTATTTTTGTAGTTAAAGTTTTTTTTGTCGGTCATATTTGCATACGTGTCAATGTTCTTGATTGAAAGAGGCAATAATTTAGTACAAACTTTTTTGCACTTCATTTTGACTGTTTAAGCTCACTTACTTTGACGTTTTACGTTAGCCTGAAAAGGTCTGCGCACAAACAGACAAAACGAGCAATTAAGTTCGTACTTATTTTTTGTTTTTTCCAAACGAAAATATCAACATGATTCTCATTATCTTTCGTGAATTTTTTATTTTATGCATCATGTTATATTACTGTGGAGCTATTTCAATTTTTACATTATGATATTTTATTTAGCATAAAAATTTTAATAGGTTACAAATAAAAAATTGTAGCATTTTTACAGTTCATAAATAATGAATAATAAGTTAAGATTCACATGCATATTTGTACACGGTTTACGCATTAAATTTATGACTATTTATAAAATGGAAAAAAATTCAGAAAAATAGTGTAGCTTTTTTTTCAAGTAATAAAGAGCCTTAGTTTCGTATTTAAGTAAAATGCAGGTTTCGAAATTCTTGACCTTTTTAATAAGTTATTTTATGCATAATAATATTTTTTTTTAATGTTTTATATTGAGGTATGTTGAATCATTTTGAAAGTGTTTTACTCACCAGCATGTTGTAATGGATGCGTTTTTAAAGTTACATTTGCCTCTGTTGTGTGTGGTTGAAGATTCTCTAATATATTTGTTTCAGTTTCTTCTGATTTTTGTTGTTGTTCTGTTATACTATGTTTTATGTCCATTACTTTATCAGCTGTATTTGTACTTGTGGGTAATTTTGTGAAATCAGTTGTAGTTAACTCTGATAATGTTTCTGATATTTTTTCTACCTTTATGTCTGTGATTGAAATCTCAGCTTTTTGCCTCTCCTTAAAAATATGACTTTCAATTTCTTCCAAGTCTCCTTCATTAGTCATTACTTCTTCTATTTCTATTCCCTCATGTTTTCTAATTATAACTTTTGCTTTATCAATTGGTATTTTAATTTCATCAAGTGATTCTTCTTTTTCTTGAATTATAATAGTTTCATTTTCTATGCTTTCATATGGTATAGTTTTGTATTCTGTATTTTCTATTTTAGGCAGTTTTTCTGGGACGATGGTACCTGTTTGTATCATTTCCATTACTTCCATAGTTTCAGTTGCTTTCATACCTTCGATATCGATTTTTGCATACTTTTTGTCTTGTTTTTTTGTAATTTCTTGTTCTTCTCTTTCTGCTGTAGTTACTTCTGTAACAGCTACTGTTTCTAATTTATCTTGAGTTATTTTCCCCGTTTGTTCTTTTGGTGATTCGTAACTTGACAACTTTTCCGCCGAATTTAATACCATTATTTCAGACTTGTCTGAAATCCGTATATCAGTTACATCTTCTGAATAAACTGGTTTTTCTTCAATTGGTTTAAATGTTTCTAATAATTCAGTTGTATTTGATATCTCCAAAATTTCATTTATTTCCACTGCTTCTCTTTTACTTACATCTAGTAAAGCTGTTTTTCTCTCTACTGTTTCTATTTTTTCTAAAGGTTTTTCTTTTTCATTTAAAGTTACTTCAGAAATAGCAAGAGGAAAAAGTTCATCAATTTTAGATTTTCCTTCTATTTCTGACGGAAGCATTACATTACTTAAATCTTCTACATTTATTTCTGTAACTGTTTCTGAAATTGTTAAAGATTTATTTTTAACAAGCTTTTCTTCAACCAAAGATTTTTTTTGTAAATTTTGATCCACGAATAAATCTTGTTCCTTTTCTGTAATTGTTGTCTCAGTAATAATTGCTGATGGCAAAACATGTATGTCTGAAGTAGGTTCTTGAACATTTAAAGTATATTCAGTATTTAGTGTAGAAATTTCAGTTGCAGCAATAATTTCAGTAGTCTCTATGCCTTCGTTATACAGTAATTTCGATTGTATTGTCTTAATCTCTGGATTTGATGTATGCTTTAAATCGTTTTCTTTTTCAATGGGTGAGATCTCACAAATATTTATTGATTCGGATTCTTGCAACTTTTGTTCTGATTTACATGTATCTGGTATTTGATGTAGTATAACATCTGCCGTGTTATCAATTGCCCACGTTTCAGAGGTTTCTGCTACATTTTTTTTTATCACCGACGTCATTGCAGTTATTTGAGATGGTATTTTTTCAGACAAAAATTCTTGTCCTTTTTCTTTTAAATCATCTTGTGAGATCATTAGAGAATACTGCTCTTCAATTTGAGATGTACCATACTTTTCTTCAAGTTTAGGTATTATTATTTCATCCACGTTCGATGTCGTAGTGACTTCTGAAATTTCTTTAATTCCATCTTCTTGTAAGTTAATACTTATGTTAACATTATTTTTTTCAGACATTTTTGTCTCATTTAATATTTCACTGTGTTCAGAAAGTTGAATTTCTGAAATGATCAATGAAGGTTGAACATCAATGTTTTCTACACTTATTGATGGTTGCGGTGTAATTTTAGTAGATAAATATTCTATATTTGAAATTGGTACTACTTCAGTTGTTTCAAGAGTTGAATATTCTTTCAAAGTTTCTAATGCTGTCATTTGTTCTGGCATTTTAGCAAGTAAAAGTTGAGACTCTTCTTCATTTGCAAAAGTTTGAGTGATTCGAAGAGAAGACATTTCATCAATATTTGAAACTGCTTCGTGGGATTCAGGTAGAGCAGCGTCTTGTAGTTCATGCACGGCAGAAGTAGTCATGATTTCAGTTATTTCAGTAGCTTCATTTTTTCTATACTGTGAAATTGCAGTTTCTTTATTAGGCACTATTTTTTCATGCAATTGGCCTTCATGTTCATTACAAATAATTTCAGAAATAGTAATTGTATTTAAAGTATCTATTTTTATTTTACTTTGTTCACGTAATATTTTTTCTTGCTCTAATAAGTTTAAGTCATTTAGGGGTGTTGCTTCAATGATTTCAGCAACGTTATAACTACTAAAATCAGAAGTAGCAGTTTTTTCATTTGGTTTAATTTCATCTGGTGCATAACTTTCAGATTCATTAGGTGATGATATTGTTATTAAAGCTGTTGGGAGAGCTTCGAAACTTTTTTCACATTTAACTTCATTAATTACATCCGTTTTTCTTAAATCTTGTATTGTATTTAAGGTTAAAATTTCTGAAGTTTCAGCTACATCTCTAATTCCAAAGTTTGTATTAGCTTTTTGAGCAGTAGGAATTGCTGTAGTCATTAATAAAGCTTCTGCTTCATTAGATTGTGTTTGAGTTACTATTAAAGACGACGTAGTTTCAAAATCTTTTTTACCTCTCGCTTCTTTTGGTAATTGACTATTTTTTAATTCTTCTACATTATTTATACTTGTAACTTCAATTGTTTCGACTGCATTGTTTTCAATTAATTTAGTCTCTGTATGTAGAGGTTCTGGCAGAACTTCACTTATAAGATTTTTTTCAGTGTCAGTTAAGAGTGTATGCGTCGTTACAGCTGATGTTAAAGTATCAATAATTGCATTTCCAATACATGTTTTTGGAACTTCAATATTAGAGAAATGTTCAACTTCCATGTTTGCAGATACTTCTGTTGTTTCTGCTACCTCTTGGCTTACAATATTTGTTTGTACAATTTCTGCAAAAGGTATAATGGAGTTTTTCAAAATTTCTTCGCTTTCATTAAAAATAGTCTCAGATATAATTAAAGGTTGTTGACTATCCATTTTTTCCTTGCCAATAACTTTTATATAACTGTCGTTTTTAGAAATTTCATCTGTTGTAGACATAGAATGTATTTCAGTTGTTTCAGCTGTTTCTCTGCCTAATACGGAAAATTCAGCTTTCTGTTGACTTGGTTGAGGTAAATTTTCAAAATCATTTTCTTTTTCGTTTGATATCGTTTGAATTATTTGAAGGGGGAGTATTTCTTCTATTTTTTGCACACTAGATTTTTCTGATGGAATTTTTATATCTGGCAATTGATTTAATGATAACATTGTTAAAATTTCAGAAGACTCGGCAATATTTTGTCCAGTTACATTCAAATGTGCTGTGCTTAGCGTCAATTGATCTTTGTCTAAAATGTTTTCTTTTTCTTCAAATGCTGTTTCAGATACAATTAAAGCCGTTTGTTTGTTTGTAACAATTTTTGCAGCTTCTTCGTGAGGCGTTTTATCAAGTATTAGAGTATTAGAGTGTGTTGTTGTTAAAATTTCAGATATTTCTGGAACTTGCTGAGTTATAGGCGATAATGTATCTTCAGCAGTTTGTATAGTAGGTTTATCTATTTTTGTTAAACCCATTTCGTTTTCATTAAGTACAATTTCAGAAATTGACAAGGGAAGAAATTCAACAAAATCAGTATTGCTAGTATATTGCGTAAATGGGCGAGGAATTAATATATTTTCTTTATCTTGTACTACAATTTCTGATACTTCTAAAGACTGTAAATCTTTTACATCTAATTTTGCACGATGATCGATTGGCTTCAAAGTCTCATCAAATATTTTCTCCTTTTCTTCAATCAAATTTTCAGTTACAATCAAACCTTCTTGCACATCTTGTTTAATTTTTGCAATCTCGGTGTTAAATGATTTACTTACTATTTTATCAGAAATATCTATTTGTGATTCTATTACAGAAGTTTGTAAAGAACTTTGTTCTAAAATTACACTACTTTTAGCATTTTGTTCTATAAAATCTTGTTTATATTCTAATTCACTTGTATTTTGATTTATCTGATATTCTGAAATTTCGGGTAACACGTGGCCTTGTATAAGACTCACATTAGCACTATTCTTTTCGGGAATTATAACTGAATCACATTTACTTTCTTTATCACCTAATATAACCGAAGATATTATCAAGCTTTGTTCTTCTACAACTTCAGGGCTAATACTCAAATGCGATGGTATTTTATTTTTTATTAAATCTCCTTCAATTTCATTAATGATTATTTCTTCTGTAACTAATGATTCTAAAACAACTGGTTCTGTAACGGCAGAAACAGCAGCTGGTCTCTTTTCTTGAAGATTTTCTGACGAAATATCAACATTAATTTCCGAAACTTCTGCAACTTTGTGGCCTGAAAAATCAATTTGTGCAAACTTTTGTTTTGGCTCTATAAAAGCTTTCAATTCACTTTCTTTATCTTCACTAACGATTTCTGTTACAGAAGTCACGCCAATAGTTTCACCTATTTCTACTTTCACTTTATTTTCAAGTAACGTTTCTTGCTGTACAAGTTGTTTCTCTTTATCGGAAGTAATAATTTCTTCTTGAATAATACTTTCTAATAAAGTATGCTCTTGAGTAGCCAAACAAGAATCCGGTAAAATATTGTGTAGTGTATCTGTTTCTATACCAGTAATAGTTTCGGAAGATTCAGCAACTTTATGTCCATCATACTTGACATCAGCTATTTGAGAAACACTTTGATTTTGATCTTTATATTTATTTTCTTTTTCTGAAACAATTGTTTCTATGATTTCTAAACTACTTTTTTCTTCAAAAACTACATCTGATTGGCTTTCATTAGGTTTTATGAAGTTCGAAATTATTGATTCTTTATCAATAACTGAAACTTCAGAGGTTACTATACTACTATAAGGAATGTGATCCACTTTCGCTTTTAATGGTAGAGAAATATTTTTTGATTCCAAAGCATCGATGTTACTATTTGATATCACTTCACTTATTTGTGCCGCTTCATGTGCTGAAATACTACTGACAGCTAATTTTTGTTGAATTTTTTCAGTATCAGGTAACACGTTTTCTTTTTCACTTGCATTAACAGTTGAAATTGATAAAGATTCTTCTGTTTCAAACAATATATTAGCTTTTTTATTAGAAAGTTCTACCTTAGGAAAATATGTTTCTTTCTCCTGTATTAACGTTTCTTCTATTTGGGTAGATTGATGAGGTAATATAATACTTTTAGGTAATATATTACTAACATTTTCATCATGGAATTCTCTTAAACTATTATCACTTATAATTTCGAGAGTTGTTGCAACTCTTTGAAGATCATATTCAATGTTGGCTTCAGTTAGTAGTGGTTTGTCACTTAATATCACTTCTCCTTCTTTATCTTGAGTATTTATTTCGGTTATCTCTAAGCTTTTTTCCTCTTCGAAAGTTATATCACTTATTTTACTTTCTGGGTGAACATCTGGAATAAAAGTATCTTCTAGTTCAGATACAGTTATTTCTGTTTTTTGTGCAATGTCAAGACCTTTTTGTTTTGCTGTTATAAATTCAGCTTTTGGTTTTTCTTCTTTAATTATGTCAACATTACTCGCAACAATAATTTCTTCTTTTAAAGGAACTTCATGGCTCTTTGTTATTTCTGCGGTAATATTTTGAAAAGATGGCAAATATTCTGCATCATAATTGTCTTCCTGTAAAATGATTAATTTTTGTTAATGGTCTTACGTATTTATTTATCATCATATAAAATATTTTTATTAAGAAAAAAAAGTAGGCGTGGGGGTCCAATTAGTAGAGCGCTGGTCTTGTAATCCGCAAGCACAGATTCGAGACCAGGCGTCTGCCAGTTGAAACAACACGACTGAAAAAATTTCAATTCTGTTTTCCATTAAAAATTCAAATCTGTATGTAAAGAGAACTAAGATACCGCGTATGTGTTATGCTTTCTTAGTCTTGCTTAGTTCTATATAGTCTTATGCAATACAAAAATTATTCAGCAAAGAGCATTTGGGTTCATAAATTTTTGATTATTTTTTTTTAAATTATCTACATTTTTTATACCTTATTGTGAATACACAAATTAAAAAATATTTAATTTTAAGGAATAAAAATTATTTTTTTAAATAAATGTTATCCTCGACAACTCTTTAACTATCACAAAATATAAAAAACCCAGAGCCCATTTTTGTTGACTCAACCAATAATACATTGGTTTGCAAAAATGATACTTTAAGTATATACGATTTTTTTTATTCTAAATCACAATCTCGTTTAAAAGTAAAAATCTCTAAAATCTTAAGATCGTCGGAGGATTAATATTCATATAATTTAATTCAAATTTTTTTTAATAAATGTTTTATTCAATACAATATAAAAATAGAATTCTATTTCAATTAAGTTTATTCTAGTAACCAAATAACTTAGACGTACCTTGTTTAATACAGTTATAAGCTCGTTCACAGTTAAGTTTTCTGATGTTGTGAATTCCACACCAGCTTGTTGTGTTTTAGGAAAAACATCTTTATCGTACTGTTTTTCTACATCTGCAATATTTGTTTCCGTAACAATTAATTCTTCAAAAGCATCTTGAGACTGTAATGCTACACCACGTATTGGACTGTCTTGAACAATTATATCAGATATATTTTGTTCTATCATTGTTTCCGATTTTATTGCAATTGGGTGACCTGTTATATTCAACTTCGCTGATACTCCTTGAGTTTCATTAATGTTAGATATATTTAGTGTTTCTTTGTCATGAGTTATAATTTCTAGTACTGTAGCTCCTTGTCGAGTTTCTGTTAATTCAACGATTGCCGTTTTTGTACTTGGTTTTACATCTTCTTTGTAAATATCTTCCTTTTCTGCTAATTCTTGTATACTTATAGATATACTTTCTAATGGTATTTGAGATGGCAGAATTGTTTTTTCCAAAACTTCTTCTGAATCAAATTTATCAATAGGAGATTCTACTCTAGTTTCTTCTTGAATTGCAACTACTTGCGTTGAATAACCTAACGATGCATTTGAAGTTTTTACATCGGATAATACATTATACTCAGATTCTTTTTCACTTGTAATTATTTCTGTCGTATGTAAACTATCAGCTTCGGTAAATGTGACGTTAGCTTTCTGTGAATCAGGAGTAATATCTTCAGCAGTTGAAGATACATTTTCTATTGGTGTTACTTCTTTTATAATCATTCCTTCTAAATCATTACTAGATAATTTTGCTTTTGTTTGCTCTACAGGATACTCTTCAATAGGCTCTGCATTACCGATCAAATGTGTTTCACTTATTTGAAGAGATGACATTGGATAGCCAGGAATTTCTTTTCCCTTATGACATTCAGGCATATTGTAAACTTTAAAGTCATCTTCTTTTTCGCCAGTAGTCATTTGACAAATTTGCAAGCTTTTGGCTTCATCAATTAATATTTGTGTACTTTGTTTTTCAGGGCTATATTTATCTTCTAAAATATTTTCTTGATCATGTGCTATTGTTTCTTGTACATATTTAGCTTCTGCCGTTTCGACTGAAACAATTCCACTTTCAGTGACATATTTAATACTTTCTTCATAAGCTGATGGATAGTCTGCAGTTTGAATTTCTGATATATTAATATGTTCTTCAAGACGTACGTTTGTTTCTGCTTTAGCAAGTGTAGGTTTTTGTTCACCTACATACTCTCCTTCTGAATCTTGTACAATTATACTTGTGACGATTCCTGACTCTAATGGTAAAATTACTTTTTCAGCCTCTTTCATAATAGGGTGTTTATATTCGTATGATTTTTCTTTTTCTGCAGCTGTTATTTCTGAAGTAATCATGGGCACATTTTCTTCTAAACGGATATTGGCATTATATTCGTTTAATTTTTGTATTTCTAATTCAACCTCTTGATCATGAGAATCTACACTAGAAATATTGATGCTTTCAAATAAATTTATTTTTGAAGATGCTTCATAAGTATCAACTTTGCGACTTGGATAAAACGTATCCTCACTTTCATGAATGGGTTGTTCATTAACGATTATAGCTTCACCTTCTGATAACACTTTCACATCAGCTTTTTGCGATGCTGGTAATTTATGAGGTGTGTAATCACCTTCTTTTTCAGTTATAAGTAATTCTTCAGTGAAATGTTGTTTTTGTTCAATTATTAAGGAAGTTGCTGTTTCTGTTGGTACTATCAACTCAGGATAATATTTATCGGTTTTGTTTTCTGGATAAATTTCTTGTACTTGAACAGATTCAATTTCATTTAATTTAACTTTAGGTTTGACAGTAGAAAGTTTTAGATCACTCAAATTCTGTTCTTTGAGTTCTTCTTGTATTTCAAGAACCGAAATACTTTGTTGATCAATAATTGACATTTCAGCTTGCACTTCATTTGGTGCTTTATAATTTTCAGATAACGTTTCCTTTTCATTAACAATCATTTCACTTATTGTTTTTGCCTCTTGTAATGTTAAACTAGTTTTTACTGTACTCAATTCATTTTTAACTACTTCTATATCTTTTGGTTTTTCTTCATTCGGATGTACTTCATCTATTATTATTCCTTCAGTTGGTGTAAATATTGCGACAGCTTCTGCTGAATTTGGTTTAACTGAATCAACAAGTTGTTCAGTCTTATTATGTACCAATATTTCTGTTGTTAAATATGACTCAACGGGTGTAACAGATAGTGAAGCCTCTACAGTATTTGATTTATTCAAATCTATTTGATTAATTTCCTTTTCTTGAACTGGATAATATTCTTCTGTTAATGCTATAACAGAATTTACAGAAATTTTTGCTTTTTCAATTTTAGGTTTGCTTTGTGCTTGATTAACTACACTATCAGTTGAAATCGTTTCATTTTGTTGAATTGGAATGCTTAATAATAAAGAAGGTATTTGTTCATCTTGAACTACATTTAAATCTATAATTTCTTCTGCAGGTATTTTTTCTTCTTGTATTTTCGATTTTTTAGATTTTGGAATTATTTTTGGTATTTTTTCTTGAGGGAATTCAATCATTTTTAAGTTGATTTCTTGATCCTTGTTTTCAATATTTGCAAATTCTAGTTCAGTGTCTTCGATTTCCGTAATTTCTACCCCTTCTAATGTGTTTTCATGTGTGTCGTCTACTTGAAACTGTTCTTCTACATTTGTATCTTTTCGTTTGCGCAATGTGATGTGTGCCTGGCGAGTGTCCTCGTATTCTGTGAAAATTTGTGAGAATTCCAGGTATGAGAGATTAAGTGTATGATTTTTATTTTTGTCATTAATTTTTATGTCAAATGTGTTTTATATCAGTACAATTAATAATTGTGTTTTGTAGTTACATAAATGACTTTTGAGTAATATTTAAATGTAAAAGCAACAAGTTATTAATTTAATATCTTTTAAGAAAAATTGTTAGTATGTACAAAACAAGATAAAAAATTTTTTTAGATATTTAGTACGCTAATATACAAAAGCATTATTTTACTTTATCTAACGCAAAGTATTTTTTACATTTTTTATAGCGATACATCAAATCTAACTTATTTAAAAATTTTTAATCAATCCACACATTGTAAGACCATCAGCTTTCCAAACATTTACTTTTCTTAATACATTTTGCATAACAATAGCTATACGCAAGCATTATTATAAATATTTTACTTGTATAACCTAATGTACTTGAATGTTTACGTATAAATTTAAAGTCTTGGTTTTTAAAAAAATATTTTAGATTACATTTTTTTTTCAAAATTTACCTGAAAATAAATACAGCATTTTTTTGAGCTTACAGATTATTTTCTTAGCTGAACTCGTTTTTATTGATATTTAAAATTTATTTTAGCTTGATTTTCTCTTTTTTAATTTGCAAGTGTAATATTATTTATACTTGAAAATATATACATACATATACAAGAAATTTAATTAGATTTTTGTATTTCAATAATAGTTCTCGATAATCTGTATTACAATATACTTACATTAATTATATTTAGAAGTGTAGCTTTAGAAGATACCTTAATATAAAATGAGATAAAGTATAACGTTTTTCAAATTAAAGTAAATAAATTTTTATTTAAAAAAAGATCTTGGGTGTAAATCATACTTAAAAAAGAAGATTCTACGCATATAAAGCATAGCGGCGAAAGCGGAAAAGCACTGTTATATTTAAAAAAGCATCATGCATCTGAAAAAACAATAAAAATTCATTTAATTGTAAAATTATATTTAAGTTCGTAGTACAATAATAAAATCTTGACATATTAATTGCATTTATCATAATTAAAGATTTTTAATTTTTAATTACATACTTAAGAAAGTTTGATTTGTATATTTGTGTACTTATAAAATTATTTATAATAATAAAATTGAATTAAATTTAAATTAATTTTAAGACAAAATAATAAAAAAAATATGCTGTGGAACAAAATCTTAAGATTATTTCGATGAAACAAAAGTAAAATTATATGATACATTATAAACCGGTGTATTTTAAATTCTCAAAAACCTAACATTTAAAATTTGCTATTCCAAATTAGAAAATAACAGCCCTACTATCGATTTTGAAATAGATATTAAAAAATGTATGCTATGTATAAGGAGAAAGAAAAATTAAATTATTCCTTACTTCGCTAGGACGCAAACTTACTGCTTCGAGATAATTTATATCCCTTAGTGCATAATGTACTATTAGACAGATTACATTGAGAATAGCTTGTAAATATGGTGCGTAAAATATCTATACTTAGTAGTTGTATCTTAGTATTGTAAAAATACAGTAAATATTCATCAGAATTTATATATTTTTTTAAGTAAATATTTTATTCAAAAGATATTAAGCATATAAGTGTATATTTGGTGTATATACTGATTTATACCCGAAAAAAATTTGAATGTATTAATAAATGTGAGTAATATCTATTTGAAAATTTTAAACTCAATATATTTTCATACAAATCTTCTAAGCATCTTATCTTATTCTTGTCTTAATCTAATAAATTGATATTAGTAAAATTGATTTTTACGATTAAAATCAAAGTTAGATTTTAAGCCCATTATGCACACTACTTTTTTTATACTGATGTTACAAATGTGTCTTTTTTTTAAGCAAGTAAACAGCATATCCAACACCAAGGTACAAATAAAAGCCAACTTTAAAATTTGTAAATTAAAAGTAATTTTGCAGATATGAGAAATTTTTCCTATAATAATCCATATATGAGCCGTTTTCATCCTCGTAAAAACTGATATTTATAAAAACTTTCTTTCTCTTTAAATAAGAAACCCATAAAAGACATTTTTTCACATTCACAAATTTTTATCTAAAAAAGCAGTGATAAGAAAATTAAAAAATTTTATGTTTTTTGACTTTAAAATAAGTAGAAACAAAAATGAATTTTGTGTGGGAATTGAGATGCTAACTATACTGTAGATTATTTTTAAAAGGATTGAATTTATATACATTTCAAACTTCCTTAAATCATGTTTATGAAATTATAAAACAAATGTCTTATAAGACTTTTTACTAAAAATATATATATGCATTGTAAGTTTTTTAACGTATGCATAATTTCTTATAATATTAAGACAATTTTTATAATATTAAGATAATTCATAAAATGTAACAGCCAGCAAAAGCTTGTAGCTAAAAAAAATTTCATAAATATTAGAATTTTTATGAAAAGAATCACTATGATACAGAATCCAATGATTAAAATTAAAAAGTTTTAATGTTGCCAAGTAGAAATTATAAAAATAATACCAAATATAAATGAAAAAAAGTCTTTTCATTTTTAGCATTTGTTTTCCATATCAAAAGAATGTGTTATTTTTAAAGCGTATACAAATATATATTTAATCTATAATAACATTCACAATAGTGAAGAGAATAATTATCAAGTCAGACCTTCTATTTCTCGAACATCTTGTGTCTGCACAACGGTTTTCTCGCCTCTTTTTTCTAAAAAAAAAAAATATAAATTTTTTGTATTAATATTTGATTAGGTTTTTTGAATAAAACTTTTATTTAAAATTTAATTACTTATTTATGAGATATCAATTAAAAATATATGTAAATATGTTCACAAAAGCTTATTATTATTTGAAAGTATAATTTTTGAAAATTTATATCATATATTCAAACTTGTATAATTGTGAACGAATCATATTAAAAACACAAATAAAAAAATAAAACTTTATATTTCAAATAATTTAGTATTTTTACTCAATAAAATAAATGTAAAATTCTTTTTAGTAAACTATAATGAATATTATTTAACTTTATAGGTATTATTAAAATTATCACATCTTACCCATTATGAAGACTTTTTTTTGATGCGATATTGCAACTTTTTCCACAGTAGTTTGTTCTTCTTCAATGCGCTAGAAATATAAAATTTTCATTATTTTATGTATACGGCGAAAATTTTTGTATCGATTTAAAATATTATAATAAATAATAAGTTGAAAAGTTTTTAAAATCATCTATGTATAAACTAAAATTACCTCTGTGGCTTCTGTAATTTCCCAAGCTCGAGGTCGAAAATCTTCTGGTTTAAAATGAGTAATAACTTCTTCCACAGTCGCATGATCCAGTTCCACCATTTTCATAAAAGCTCTAAAACCAACAGTTGCTGCTACAATACTTTCATCTGTTGTAGTTTCCTCTGTAAGGACTTGAGTTATTAGGGTTCCATGTCCCTGCCGTTCAACAAGTTGTACTAAGGCATTTTGTGCATCTGGTGTTTTCAACGCGGGAAATTTATCAGTTTTATATAGACTTTCATTGATTTCGTTAACAGTGGCACCTTGGCGTACCAAATAACCGATAGTAGCCAGTTCTCGAAGTGGTTGTTCTCCTTGCCCAAATTCAGGAGCACTAAGTAATTCCATAATTTCTTCAACTTCACGAGCAATGTTTTCTTGTTGTTCTTCAATAATTTGTTCTACAACTACCTCGCTTATTTGATCTTTCTGGCTTAATTTTACCTTTTCAGGTTTTTTTCTTTTCTTCTTAATTTCACGTACATCTGTTTCTGAATGAATTTCGGAAACAGAAACTGTTTCTAATATTTCAGTTGATAACTGAGCTTGATCACTAGTGGTTTCAATAACTAAATCAGGAGCTACGTCTTCTATCGTAGTTTCTGAGATAATAATTCCCGTTTGTTGCTCAATTACTTCTGTAGCCTTTCCTGTTGTTTTAGAAATTTTATCTTGTTTTTTATCATCAACTAGTTTCATACTTGGTATAACTTCTGTTGTAACTGGTTCTTGTACTGAGAAAATCTGCTCAGCTTTTGCTAACTGTAATAAAAATATAATTGTTTAAAATAATAATTAAAATAAATTTCAAAATGAGATTGATCGTTTAGTAAGTGTTAAAAATTTATTTAGTTATATTGTGTTTGAGAGTAATTTTAAAAATTACGTAAATTAAACTAGATGATATATTAAATAGCTTAAGGGAGGACACCACGGTAAGGATCAGAAAAAAAGGCTTTTTTGTGATTTTTTTTTTAAGATCAAGGAAAGTAGTTGACAAAAAACTCTTTCGCG